>CM049861.1:18103976-18276476 GCA_027422415.1 Schizothorax lantsangensis | reverse complement strand
TATATATATATATATATAATTGTTAAAACTGTAAAGTTGTTTTTTTAATATTTACATTTTTGCTGTATTTTTCCACACTTTTTTTCTGGCAACCGGCTGTCAGGTGTTTTTTGTTTTTGTTTTTTTTCATTGCTTTTAAAGAGAATTAGGCAAATATATTGAGAAAGAGATTGCAATTATGATTTATTTCCTATGGGATGTACAGATAAAGAAAACAACAGAAAAAAAGAGTTTGTTCTGTCTGTAAGACCTGACTTGTTCAGGATCACCTCTGAGAAATAGTATTGAGTCTTGAATCAAAGAGCTCGTTTGAACAGACATCAGCTTTGCCCCAGTTCAACACAGTGTGGATTTCTCTCTTTACATCTCAACACGTGTTCTTTTGTCTTCACTGATCTTCTGTCTCGTAACATTTCACAAAAAAATGACCAAAGGAGTTTTCTGTGGTTTAGAAACGCTCTCTCAGTTTACTCTCAGCACAGAGTCAGTTGATGCTGTGTTGTGTTTTGAGATCAACAGCATCAATTTTTGGAATATTTCCAGGATATTCGTTTTCAGCAGCATGAAGGACATCAAAGTGCTCTGGTGTTTGTGCTGAAAACAGTCAAAATCCTCACGTTACAGTAAACCTTCAGATCTCAGAGGGATTCAAAATCACACAGTGGAATTTGTGAATAAAGGATACATCTCAGAAGTTAAATCTTAGGCAATACTTGCATGTTCAAGTAAAGCAGGTGGCTCGAAAAAAGAAATTTATGAAAAATAAAATCATATAAAAATAATGTACAAGATGGCTTTAATATGATTTATTCTGATCGTCATATATGCTGTTCACATGTTGTTTAGTGGACATTTATTTATGGGGCACATACTTTTATCTAATTCAACTTGTGCACATATTATCTGTTTGTGTGTCTGGGAATCAAACCTAATGCACCAGAAACATAAATCGAGTAAAAGTATTTTATTTTAAGAAATTACTTCTAATTCTTCTCAAATCCTGGATATATATTAGCCTTTGGGTTGTTTTAAAAGCACGATCTCTGTTCAAATAACCAGCGTTCTCAGCTCCAGCAGTTTGTGAGATCAGCTAGAGTCAATATTTTCACTCATGGCTTGTGTCACACAATGAAAACCACACATGCATGTTTGCTCACTAATTAATCACTTCTGCCACCGAGCTGTGGCTTCCTGTTTACTCACAAGCTTTATTTATCAAGATAGATAGCTGATGAAGGAAAAAAACACACTAGCATTTTGTATTTGCATGCGGCATTAAGTTTCTGTCAAATTTATATGTAAATTAATATTTGCACATTTACAAGCAATTCATCATAATTGATTTTTTTCTGTCAGGGTGATTTGGAGTCATTTTAACGTGGGGCTCACAGAAGCAAAAGAGCGTGGCGGAGAAGCCGACTGAAACAAATACTCAGAACTGAGAAAAACCAAACATATCGCCTGGGAGGACGGCATACAAACTGTGGTTATGAATGAAATCATAAAGGAATATACTGTTTTACTATTATTCACAGTGCTTAACCTTCATGTTGTGTTCCTGTTTTTGACCCAGAGATGATTTTTTACAATAACCAGAGTTATTGTTATCACACTGGACAAAAACTTGCTAACTTTGCTCACACGGGGTATAACAACTTCTCCAAGAAAAAAAATAAAATATTTTTGTACTTTTTTAGGATTTTCCCCCCACCTTCTTACATTTGTGGTGTTCCCAATAAAAGATAACTGACCTAAAAAAAATTGCTTGTAAATCTCTCATTATGCTATATTATCACCAAATCTAGAATTCAATATTTTTATATGGTTTTATTTGGCCTCATTGATCTCAGCCTATGCACCTCAGTTTTTAACCAATACTGCCAAAATTATCCACAAATAATTTTATATATTGGGCCAAAGTTGTTCATTGAAGTTTGACATTAAAACCACATTCTCTTTCATAATAAACAAAAAGTTGATTTCCAGTCACCCCCCCCCCCACCCACCCCACAAAAAAAATAAAAATATAAAAAAATCTTCCGAACACATTAGATCCCAGTATGTAGCTCAGAGATTTAAACTCTGTTTCTTTAAAAAGAAAAAATCATTACAAGATTGTTCACCTGATTATGTATTAGGCTGAGAATAGAAGCAGCCTCCAGCTCTTGTATAATGAAAGGTCAGGAAGGAAAGCATGTGGAAATGTTCCTGTCCTGTGGCTGTTTTGCTTTCACCTTTTAAGGTTTTGGAGTCAGACTTTTCCACAGGACCTGCTGCTGCTGCAAACGGCCAAGTCTTGACTGTAACTTATTATAAATTTAGAGCAGAAAAAAATACTCACAGCAGATTGGACCTGATAACGGGCTGGAGGCTTTGTTATAAAAATACAGAGAGTGATGATAATGCTTTATGAGTTACGGTTTTCCATAAACCACACATTTGCTCTGATGATGATATGAACTTATTCTGATCTACAAAGGTAAATATCTTATATTTAGTAAAGTCAAGTGCATAGATAAAAAACATAAAACAGCTACTGAATATAGAAAATTGGATGCCAAAAGTGCATTAGTTCTGGTATCGGTGTGTATCAGGCTTATTATAGTACTGAAACTAAATTAAAAAATAAAAGTTAACTAAAAAACTTTTTTTTTTCATTTTCATTTCAGTTAGTTTAACCTCTTGTAGTAAAATAACTAAAACTAAACTGAAATAAGCATTATATTAAAATAAACGTTAAAACAATACATACAAAAAGGTTAAAAATGACAAAAATAAACCACAAAATTACTAAAATTACCTAAATTATATATACATATATATATATTTTTTCATGAACATATTATAAATGTTTTTTTTTAATACTATAATTATAGTAAAATAAGACTATTATTACTTACAACTACTTGCACAATGGAAATTTTATTTTTATTTTTAAAATGTCAAAGCTGTCACAAATATGTATGATCCTAAGTGAGGTCAGTTCTGAGAAATCACTGTGTTTTGCAGATGCTATTTGCTTTGATTTTGCATTGACATTAAGACATTTAGGTGTCAAATTAGGAATAATTTACACACATTTAAGTATGCACATTGTGACATGTTTCTATGCTGTCTGTTTAAGAGCTAGTCACATTCAGTTATATTACAAAAGTAATAAGAGAGGAAATGAGAATATGAGAGAGCCGAGCTCCCAGCTCAGATATTTTTAGCACTTTATCATAATGAGTTATAAATGGGTCTCCCTCACTCAACAGGAGCTTAAGACGACACAGCTCTTCCTAATGACAGTAATGAGAGAGAGAGCACACACACACACACACACACCAGCCTCCTGTCCTTCCTTTCATTCTGTGTCCACTCTCCTCTCCTCTCCTCGCCCTTCACACATCACTGACCTGTAATCTGTGTCGCATGGAAATGCTTAACGTCTTCCAGATGATAAAATTAATTCCCAAAAATGGGCTTCCAGGCTACAGATTTCATGATAACATTAACAATAACATAAACAGAAAACAAAATAATTAGCTTTAGCATGGGCTCTAATGGTTGAATGAATATACATCAGAAATGTAGCACATCACAAGATCCAGATATAATCCTCTGAGGAACAGGAAGTGTTGCTGTTCTGTTGAATGACTCTGTCAAAACACAACAAAATAAAGCTGATGATTTGTCCAATCAGAATTGAGTATTCCTGTGGAGATCTATCGAGGGAATATCATGTGGCTTTGGGTTTTGCTTGGAAAACTGTGGTATTTTTTTCTTGCAATTCTGAGAGAAATAAACTCAGATATATTGAATATAACTGAATTTTCATCTCACAGTTCTGTCTGTCTGTTTGTATGTGTGTATTATTTGGCTGAGAATAGTTGTTTATATTTATGTATTTATTTATCTTATATCTTATTTATTTTTATTTATATTTTTTTTTGTGAAAAAAAAAATAAATAAATATATATATATATATATATATATATATATATAAGAAAAAACAGAATTGTGAGGAAATGTTGCAACTACCTTTTTTTTTCTGTGACAGAAATGGGCTTATAAAGGATACAGTCAAACAGAGAAACAATCTGCTCATGCTTTTCACAAATGTAAAGGGATTAACATTGGTACACCCCATGAACATGTTAATTTAACGTTTTTGATTTCAAGATGATTAAATAATGAAAAAAGAGCTGAAGCAGCATGTAAAGAGTGTGTTAACCTCTCTTTCACAGATTCTCTCTCTATAACGCCACCATTAAAATGAAGGACGGGATTAGAAAGCAGTTTCTGTCAATCCTCCTGTGTCTACTCACTGTTTACATTTTCCCAGGAAGGTGCACCAAAACCTGTATCCATGGAAACTGCCAAGAGCCAATCAGGAGTCCTTGAAGTGCATCACGTGACCCACAGCCTGTTGAGAGATGCATTGAAGTTGGCAGTCAAGCTGTCTGCTGACTGCGTTTTATTAAAAGAAAAATACAAACCATTGAGACGGAAAAGCTCCTTAGAGCACAACGGAGAGGGAGAGCTGGGGGAACGAGAGGGCTAAGGCTTTTACAGGCTGAAAAGGAAAAAGATTGTTGTTCTTTCATGTTGAGGATGCATTTCACAGCTCAGAGAAGGTGAATGAGTTGTGAATGATGGGGTGGATGTTTGCTTTGCTGAGACGATCGCTTATTCTAGCACATTTTAGCCACTTTTGCTGTAGAAATAGCACTTTACAATCTATTTCTCATGAGGTTTGGAAAAAAACAACATATCCAAGGATAGTTTAACAGAAAATCAAACTGAGCTTAAACACAAAAGAGTCTGTTTCAAAACCTAGTGGCAGGCTTCGTTGCTGATGTCTACGTGGGAAGTTGCTTTCTAAGGGCTTTTTCTTGATAAAATAGAACCTCATATTGTAAAAATAGAATCCTGACAAAAAAAAAAAAAAGTATCCTGGTTTTCACAAAAAACATTGCACGAATCATTTGATACTGAAGACTGGAGTAATGATGCCTAAAATTCAGCTTTGCATAAGGAAATACATTACATTTTAATTATATATATAAACATATTTTTACTGTATTTTTTTATCAAATAAATGCAGCTTTGCTGAGACTTCTTTCAAAAATATAAAAAATCTTACAAACACCACATTTTGAATGGTAATTCACATAGTAAAAGAGTCAGTTTTTAATTGATTATGACCTTTTTGCAAATGGAATAAAAATAATAATTTTGTATGATCTTGTTGCATTGCATTATAGGCTTGCAAGCTTCAAGAAGGATGCATGCATTGCTGCCTAAGAATTTAGAAGGCAGTTTAAGTCTACAGTTTAATTATGCTGCCTACTTTTTAGAAGAGCGTTTAGTAGAGCTTTTATGCCACACTGTTTTAAACTAAAAACTGAAAACTTATGCGTTTTATTATGCAGGTATTCATTTACACAACAACAGCATTTCTGGGGCTTTTGACATTTTTCAACATTTTTGAAGGTTTCAAAATTCAAGTTTTTGAAAATGATGCTGTTATCATCTCCGTCTAAACTACAAAAATGCTAATTAGTGAAAACTGTGATGTCATGCATGTGCACGTGCTGGCCTGGCATGCTTAATGCAGCATTCTTAGTCATTTTTGCAGTTGGAAATCTTTGACAACATTGTCACCTATACGCAAAACTTCAAAAACGCGAAGGAAAACCTTTTCCATTTTTAGTACATTGCTGTCGGTAAACGTACGCAGAGATACCTATATGATGCCTTAAAATGCTGTCTAGATTGGCAGTTCACTAGGTGACAGAGCCATATATGCTCGTGGAATCTCTCTCTCACTCACACACACACACACACACACACACACACAGACATGCTATTTTTACCTGCCATGAACACTGTTTCTTATCGGAGGCCTTGAAACTACCTGTCCACCTCAATCAACATGCTTGGCTTTCAGCGTTGAGCCTGATGTGCCTCAGTTATTAGAGCATAAGATCTCTCTCTCTCTCTCTCTCTCTCTCTCTCTCTCACACACACACACACACACACACACACACACACACTTAAATCTTTCACTACCTCTCTCTGTGTTAGTCAGAATGGCAGATTCCTTTCTCTTTATGGAGCACCATGACCTGCATGTAAGAACACCAGCCTTGATCCTGGTTTCTCCCTCTGAGGGGATTTTTCATGTTTTGCTCCATCAAAGGTTTCTCAGCACTACATGTTGCTGCAGTATATAAACTACATGTTTTCACCTGCAGGATATTTGGAACTGAATACTGCTTAGCAGGAAGCTTGGAAATTAAATGCAACAGCAGTTATGGCACAAGACATGCAAGAAGCTGATGGGCAACACTTTAGAATACTAGTAGTTAATAGTTCTCTGGGAGATATGAAAAAAAAAATAGCAGTTACTATTAAGCTCATAGTGAACTACTACATTCAACTAAGCACTATTACTTATAATTAATTAGAGTTTCTTGTTAGTTAATAGTAGTTACTAGAGTGCTAATATTGCGTTACTCATGTTCCTGTGTAGTTATTCATTAATGACAGAACATTATTCTAAAGTGTTATGTCAACGATGGTGCATTCAGTATTTCAATACATGCAAAAGAGATTTGAGAGCCCCCCCCCAAACAACATTGGAGCCCACTGACTTGCATTGTATTAAAAAAAAAAAAAAACACATCTTCTGTAATATTCTCAAAATATCTTCTTTTGTGTTCCACCCACACAATCTTGTAACTATATTCTATGTTGTGGTGAATTGGTGGCTAACTCATGTATCTCATTTTCTAAAAATCTGATTCTGATTTACATGGTTCAATTTTATATGAAATTGGCACCTTGTAAAAGTATCCTTTTCAGCTTAAGCCAGTGTTGATTCGGTTCAATTCAATAATTGTGAAAAGTCAGTTTGATGCTGATTCAGTGCAGGTCAATAGCAGTGTCGAAGCTGCAAAATTTGTCAATTATGAAACCATTGTGATTCACCTGTATAGCAAATCTACACAGAACAACAGTTCAGCTCAATTCAGTTCAAGGTTTGGTCTCATTCGATAGTGTCATATCAATAATAGTACTTATTATTTAGTGTATCTTAAACCCCAAATAAGCTAGCCAAATCCAGCCCCCATCCCAGTTCATTTTCATTGTACAGAAAAAAAAAACAGCAAGGATATTGTACAAAAGAAGTCTGAGTTAAGTGAGAATAAATACAATACAATATGGTTTTGAACAGTATGAGTAAATGACAGAATTTGACTTTTTCAACTTTTACCTTGTTTAGAGAAAAGGAAGAACTTTGCAGTATGAGAGAATGAGTTCAGTTCAGATGGTGAATTTCCATTTCAGTTGAAGGGATGCAAGAAGTGACCAACAGATGGAGACAGAAGTGCAAGGAGAGTCAGATGGAGAAAGAGAGGTTATTAAAATTACCAGCATATAAATAAGTGTCAGTAATGGGCTACGATATTAAAACTACATTTGTGTAAGGATTATTCACAAGGGACAGCAGTTCTGAACTTAAACTGTTTATGTATGCTGAGACAATGGAGGAAGGCTTTTTTTACCCTAATGATACTTCTTCGAGATGAACCCAAGAGTCCAGCGAGTGTGACCTCCGCGCAAGTATCCCGAACTCCACTCGGCATTCACCTCTACACACAGATAGATAAGTGATATCTTTCAGAAAAACAAACACAGACCACCACCATTCACTCAATACAAATCCTCTCTTTGTAATTGTGTGGCGTTGAAAGACTCCTTTACATGTTTGCGGCTCCCAGCATGCTCTCTGTTCACCTGGTGACACCAACAGAAAGAGCGAATTTTCTAGAAGCCGGAGCACAGCAGTGAACTGCGCTAAGTGGCCGGCCTTTGTTGGTTCTTTTAAGCTCACTTTTTCTCTATTGCTTTTCCTTTTTCTTTCCGACCATCCAGGCAGCAGCGACAGGGAATCAATCCTTTAGAGATCCCCAGCAGGTAGAGCTCTCCCTGCCTGTCTCTCTCTCTCTCGGACTCCCTGTTGATCCGCATTCATCAGGCACATCAAAGGGCAGCTCAGGATGCTGCTGTGTCCCCGGTTTGCCGGCCCCTCCTGGTTGATTCTGCCGCCCATCAGGAAACAATCTCCCCTCTGCCGCACAGACTCATCTAATCAATGTCGAGGTTTATGGCTCTCGGAGTTCCTGCGGCTCATGCGAGGAGCTAAAGGCCTGTGAGGTAGAAAGAGTCTTAGCAGAGAATGACTGCACATTGAGACTCGAGGGAGAGTTCTACCGCATCGGATCCCACCCGCGAAAAATCACCAGCTCTTTTAGTCTTTAGTTGTTTCTTCAAGACAGCAATGAGATCAAATGGAGAAGTTTCCTGCTTCTTGGATTTTTCTCCTGTCATCCTAATAATGACATGTTTCTCTACTCAGATTTGCCAAGTCTGCAATGAAAAGTCAATATGAATTCTCATCTAATTCTTTTTGGTTTCTGACTAGGATTTTCGGAGAAACATCTGTGACGATATTGATGTTTAAATTAATGAAACATGAGCAATCAATCAAGTTTTCCTCTGGAAGTGCTTTTCTCCTATAGGAAAACTTAAGGAAAAGCACATGAAATCTAGCAATAACATTCAAAGAGTTTGAGAAAGATGAAAACACTAAATAATCTCACACTTCTTAAACTGTACTTAAATACAAAAAAACAAAAAAAAATTGGATCTTGTGTGCCAGTTGTTTCTCATGGAAAGTGATGAGATTAAATGGGGATCAAATGGAAGACTCTTGCCTAAGTCTCCTGAGAAACAACCTCATGGTGATCTCACATGTCTCAAACTGTGCTCAGATTTGCTCAAGGACTGCAATCAAATGTCAGAGATCTTACTATGAACTCAAATCTGTCTCCTTGAATTAGGTGATTTTAATGGATATTTTAATATCTGAGCACAAATTATCAGTCTGTCTGTTTTTATTTTCTGACTAGGAATTTATGCAAAACATGTGAGTCAATATTGATCTCTAAATGAATGACACATAAATGAAAACATAATTGGGTTTTTATCCAAAAAAAAAAGAAGATATTTCTCAGACAACAATAAGATTCAACAGAGATCAAGAAAGAATAAGAAACATTCTCAAAATGTGCTCAAATTCATCAATGTCTGATATAAAAAATCTGAATCGCAGTATGAGCTAAATAGTTTGTCAACAAAACGTTAAGAAACCAATACAAATCTAATCTTTAATCTGTTTCTCCCTGACAGCAATGAATGAATGAATGAATGAATGATGCATTTATATAGCGCTTTTATTGTGTATTGCATACACCCAAAGCGCTTTACAATCTTTAATGTGGGGGGTCTCTCCTCAACCACCACCAATGAATGAATGAATGAATGAAGTGTGCAGCATTTATATAGCGCTTTTATTGTGTATTGGCCATACACCCAAAGCGCTTTACAATGCGAGGCCAGCCACAGGACATGTGGGGGGTCTCTCCTCACGGCGCCAGTGCGCTCACCACCAGTGTGCAGCATCCACTTGGATGATGCGAGGCCAGCCACAGGACAACGGCGCCAGTGCGCTCACCACACACCAGCTAGAGCCAATCAGGTGGAGAGGAGAGAGATGGGGTATAGAGCCAAGGCCAAGTGGATGGGGATTATTAGAAGGCCAGGGCCATTGACAAGGGCCAGAATGGAGGGAATTGGCCAGGACACCGGGGTTACACCCCTACTCTTTACGAGAAGTGCCATGGGATTTTTAATGACCACAGAGAGTCAGGACCTCGGTTTAACGTCTCATCCGAAAGACGGTGCTTTTTACAGTATAGTGTCCCCGTCGCTATACTGGGGCGTTAGGACCCACACAGACCACAGGGTAAGCACCCCCTGCTGGCCTCACTAACACCTCTTCCAACAGCAACCTAGTTTTCCCAGGAGGTCTCCCATCCAGGTATTGACCAGGCTCAACCCTGCTTAGCTTCAGTGGGCAACCAGTCTTGGGCTGCAGGGTGATATGGCTGTGGCATATCACAGATTAAATGGGGATCAAATGGAGATTTTTGCTCAAGTCTCCTGAGGAAATTTCAAATTGTGCTCATATTTGCCAAGACACCCAAGTCTGCCATCAAAAGTATCAATATGAACTTACATATTTCTCATCCAATTCTTTCACAATCAAATTATATTATTTTAATCGCAGACTTCTATCTACTGATATCTACTGAGCTTGAATGATCGGATTGATTTATATGCATCTGTTTTTATTTCTCATCAGAACTTTAGGATAAACATCTAAGTAAAGAAAAAACAATATCTGAATTTTTTTTTTTTTTTAGGAATTAGAGATTTCTCTAGCATATCTTTTCTTACAGAAAAGCTTAAGGAAAACACAAATAATGCCTCTTATCTCAACTGTTTCTCCTAGACAGCAATAAATTAAAGATGCAGTCCGTAACTTTTTTTGGTTAAAAATGATCCGAAATCAATATTTGAGCAAGTACATAACCAGCCAGTTTTCAAAACTATTGCCTTACTTTAGCCCGATTCACAACGGTTAGCTTATAATAATGTTTTCTAATTTGAGTGGTACGGGTAGGTTTTCGCGGGAAATTCGAGCATGGCACTGCATCATTACGTCACGTCTGTAAACATAAATATTTTTTCCCGGCTAGTAGGCTATCACATGTGAGGATCCTGCAGGTGGCGGATCATTTAGCCTTTTCTCACAGCAGTTGGAATAATTAAATGTATCATTTTGATGGCGGATTGTGATCCAGAAAGGATTATGTGTTAATTGTGGAGAAACATCTGAGACAAAGTTGATACTTCAGTAAAACAGAACTAAGAACTTAAATCTCCAGAGCTATAAAAGAGCAATCTCTGAGCAATAAAATGTTCCTCTAGGAGGTCAGAGAGAAAAACAGGTGTGTTGATTGATAGCAGGGTGATGAGGTGGTAAAGTTAAGTAGGGATGAGGGTTGTGTAAGAGACTAACTTCATGCTGTGGTGATCTGACAGCATTCGAGAGGGGAGGAGCTCATAGTTCTGTGATCCAGAGACGAGCTGAGACAGAATAAAGCCTGAGAGACAGATTATGCTCAGCTCCAAGACAAATGAGAAGAAACATCTGAACTCTATCTGCAGTGGCAAACAAAAGGAATGAAGGGATTAGAGCAGTCAAGCAGTCCTTCCCTCTCTCTTTCTGTCACACACACACACACACACACACACACACACACACGCACACGCACACGCACACACACATACACACACACACACACACACACACAACAAGTTTTTATACCTTGCTCAACTCTTCAAATAAGTTATAACCGAAAGCACAGAATGTTCCATATGGTTCCAGGATTTGGTGTGTGTGTGTGTGTGAGAGAGAGAAAGGCTGACAGTATCAGCAGCATTTATGCATTAAAGTGTGTTCAAGACATGTCTGTGGGAGTTTATTTATACTTTGGGGACAGATTTGTTACCAGAATTGAGCTACATTTGAGCAAATTTGCATCTAGGGACATCCTCATTTGTACAAACAAATTTGGGTATGGTAAGATTTTTACCATAGAAGTCTCTTCTGCTCTCTTGCTGTATTTATTTGATCAAAAATACAGTAAAAATAAAAAATATTGTGAAATATTACAATTACAAAACACAAACAATAAATACCATTTTGTGGCTCTTTAATGTGTCATGATAGATCACAGTAGCGCCTCAGTTCATGTGGCAGGTTTATAAGCGGCAAGTTATAGCATGTAATAAACATAAATGAACATTAGAAGGTATCTTGTTTCAACTGCAGAAATATTACAATACACACTATTTTTAAGTGGACTAAGTTTAAGTCCAAAGTTAATCTACTCTCCTGTCTGATTTATTTGTCAGACAAAATGGCGGAATCAATTATATAATTGGTCAGATCATCTGTCAATCAAGCTCCTTGCAAAGGGTCAATGAAGTATTCACTCAGAAAAAAAAAGTCCAAAAGCTGTCACTGGGACAATACCTTTTTAAAAGGTTCAATTTTGTACCCTATTTACCCCTCAAGGGTGCATATAAGTATATCATAAAGGTACATATTAGTATCTATATTAGTAGCTTTTGAAGGGGAACTATACTGTCCCAGTGACAGCTTTTGGACCTTATTTCTGAGTGTTCATGTCTGCAGCACAAACAGTGCAGGGATGAGTTTTGAAAAACCCCAATCTCTTAGCAAGCACCACAAAAAAACATAAAGCATTTATAAAACAAGCAGATGAAGAATTATTTAAAAGCTTTTAAATTGCTTCTCCTCTAAATATACAGTAGGCTACACCATAGTATACCTCTTCGCTTCACTACTCTCTATAGTTTCTCAGCCATACTATTTAAAAGCTGCCAATCTCCAAAAAAAACTGTATTTTCTGTATATGCTGTTCAGATATGCTCTCTGAAGACAGTGGAAAAATACCGAATCTCGAGTTCCTGTTCACTGCCTGAGCCTTTTTATCAGCGTGCTCAAACGATCCGGTGTGGAACCCGCGATTGGGCCTCAGCCTGATCAATAAAGCAACAGCGCTGCAATCCAGCCACCTTACAAATCAATTAAAACCCATTACTGGCCCCGTGTTCATTCACCGACAGCTGTGTGTTTATTTAGCTCCGTCACCTCAGGCTGGGAGAGGATCTCGCTGCGGTTTGTGCAGGTGGGACCGAGAGGAGACGTGTGAAAAGAAGGCATTGTGAGGACGGGAACGTATGAGTTCGAAAATTCCACGAATGTGCATTTCATCCGCACCTCACAATCCACTCGCTTGTTTCGGCAGAGTTTGGTTTGGCTGAGCGCTCGCCGGCAGCCGTGACTTACACACACCTTCCAGCAGGAGCTGTGATTGAGTCCAGGCCTCTTTCTGTTGCTCTCCCAACCGTCCGCAGGAGTGTCGGCTTTCGTGAGGGGAACATGTTTGTAACTCTTGGCAGTGTCAAAAAGCCAGAGGCATTACCACAGCCTGATGATCAAAACTGAACTCCAAACCACCCCTTTCACCATCTCTTTCGTTCACATATGCTTCACATACACACAGGCTAGGCTTCAGATACTGCAGTATGCATACTGTGCATATTATGCACATTTTCTGTATGCATAGAATACCTGAATGAATTGCATTTACATATTATGTATTATATGTTATGTGTAATATTATGTGTAATATTATGTACAGGTGTGGTTGATTTCGCACTGGATATAGAAGGTCAAGTCGAGAGCATTGTATTGTGGGATACAGTATCTCATGCAGTGTCTCTGCACATTTGGTCAAATATAGAAGGTTATTTGGGTATTTGGGCATTTTGTCAGTCGCTTGGTTTTTATAGTTGCATTTCATTTCATTGCACTCAGTGAACTCTTCCCAGATGGTCTAAAATCACGCTCTAAACTGTTTGACAATGTTTCTGATTGGCTGTTTCACTCTTGCATTTTTCTTACTTTCTTTGTAGACAGATAATCTACTTCATGCTGAAAGTTTGTTGCGTCAAGCCTGGTTCAAACAGAGTGTTATACAGAGTCTGTGTCATACTGTGTCACACAGATACTGTTTGAGGCAGAAGCCTGGATTATATTTAGTGTTTGACCTTCTTTTGTGCTCAGAATATCCAGGCTAAACGTCCCTCAGCCACTCAGCCCAGGCAAATGAGCTAAAACAGCATTGACACTGTATAAACAGAGGAAATTCCTCCCTCAAATTAGGTTACCGTTCTCTTAAATTAGAGATGTTTTTATTTCTGAGCTCTTCTAGCAGTGTTCTCTCTCTCTCTCTCTCTCTCTCTCTCTCTCTCTCTCTCACACACACACACACACACACACACACACACACACACACACACACAAACACACATACAAAGCACAGTTGTGCAGACACTGATATGCATCTTTTTTTTCCCCTCAGGAGATGAACATTGTGCTGGGCCCTCATGATTGACCGGCTGCCCATGTTACTCTGAGAGTGATTGCCATAAATATTTCATCACCAAAATTGCTTCGTGCCATAAATACACAGCAGTGTGTGACAAGAGAGCGAGAGAGAGAGAGAGAGGACACACTTCCTGCTTATCACCTCAGACGGCCGGACAATTAACATGCCTCCTCATACATCATTCTAGAGCCATTTAAGTGGACATTTCTCACTCTTGCCTTCCTTTCTGCTCGTTCACACTCACGTTTCCTTTAAAACACACACACACACACACACACACACACACACACACACACACACACACACACACATCACACTTAACAGTCAAGCCTCATATATACACAAAAATGAACTCAAAGGCACAAAAATATAAAATTGTATTATTTTATTTTATACTGCACCATAATCCATTTTTAATTGTGTATTTCATATTGATTATTTTATAGAAAAATAATTACTAAATTTACTATTATTTTTTTAATTACTTAATTTACTATTATAGTAAAAAACTACTAAATATTATTTGAACAATAAAACAATACATTTCTGCTCATTCTGTAATGTTTCCTTTTATATACACACAGAAGTCGTACATATAATTAAAATTGAACAAAAATGCATTTTTATTGTTTCACTTTATTTAATTGTATTATTTTTATAATGCAACAGTTTCTTATTTAGATTTTTTTGTATACAAAAAAAACATTTTAATAGTGTATTTTATGTTGTTATATTACAGACAAATTAAAATAAAATAAAATAAAATAAAATAAAATAATAAAAATTTGCACATTTGCTCTCATGTTTCCTTTTAATTACCCAAACACAAGAATGTTAACAGTCAAGTCACATATAAACATTAACACAAATGCACAACAACATGTATTTTTTATTTATTTTATACTGCAACATAAATTTAAATTGTGTACTTTATATAAAATTATACTATAAATACACACACACACATACACACACATACACACACATATTTATATATAATTATAAAGTAAACTGTATTTTTTATTTACTCAACTATTTTGAACAATTACACAAATACAACACTTTAAGTCAAACCTCAAATATACATACAAATGACCTCAAATGCACAAAATGTAGTTTTATTTTACTGTATTTTATTTTATTTTCTACTGCAAAAAAATATATATATATATATATATATATATATCATGTGTACTTTATACTAAATTGTATTATATTGCAGATAAAATTCATAGAATAAAATAAAAGTAAAAATTTTATTTGTATTTTTTTTTGCATAACTTCAAACAATTGAACAATAATAAATAACAAGCTTGCGGCACATTTCATGTGTGCTGCATGCCTGTCTTTCTCTCTCTCTCTGTATGTAACTGCTGAATTTTTGTGAAGATTTACAGTGTGTTATGGGAAGGGGATTTCCTACTGTTCTTCATGGCCACTTGACTAAAGAATAGAGCCTGACCTTGTGTCGCTCACACACATATCTGCTCTCCACAGCTCCCCTGGATACCAGATCCAGTCCTCGCGAGCTTATTAAACACATTAAATCTCAATGTCATCAGGCAAAATTCTAAGTGTTCGGCTGAGCGCCTACCCATAATCCTCCTCTCAACTCTGGTGGAGGTCTGTCCAGCACTTCAGTTCAGGATAGAGGCAACTCCATTTCCACCCAGCTCGTGCTACATAAAACTGTCTTTGCAGAAATAGAAGAGTACATTTTTGTAGCAAATAGAATTTAACAGAATACCAAACTGTTTAAAAACACAACAAAAGCCTTCCTTCAAAATATGTCACATCCCAGAGAAACACTTCACTTCAAACATGTACGTATAAAGAAATGCATTAACATTTCTTCATAATGCTTTGTTATGCCATGTTCTGAATAATTGAAACCACATATAACATGTATTAAAATACATATACATTATTATTTTTTAATTTAATTTTATACTGCAACATGCTATTTGAACAATTAATAATAAAAACAAATATTTAAAGCTTGCAGCATATTTCATGCTTGTAATGGCTCAGTTTTTGAGGAGTCACTGAATAATAAATTCAAACGTATTTTAATGCTTCAAGTGAAATTAGACTTTGCAACTTTCTAATTCACAATAAAAATGAATATTCAGTTTGAGATTTGCTATGGATTACATTTAAAATGTTGTTAAAACATTACTGCTTTTAATAATTTAAGTGCATATTAGATGATGAAGAAGGAAATATAATAAGGATGCAAAATTAAATATGAAATACTAAAATACTGCATTAGATTATGTATTATAAAGCATTATGAGTGTCTTTAATGCATTAAGAACACATTATATAATGGCTTCAAGGAAAGTGTTACAGGCACATCTAACACAATCATTTGTGCATTACACTATATTCAAGAGAGGAAAGTATCAGAACCTAAAGGGAGAACGTCTACAAACAGGGATTTATCAAACTCCATAAGCACTTTCTGACTGTCCTTCAGGCAAACTGCGCTCAGCTTTGGTCAGCTATATTTGCCCAGGTGTGTTCATTTGATGTAAACTGCTCTGGTACACAAGGACACCATTTAGTGAGTGTTTCTGAAGAGCACAGCAAACTTCTTCTAAAAGAGCTGTCTGAACACGCGCTTTCATGTTTGTGAATAATTTGCATCATGCATTCAGCTCTGCAGTCAACAGGAAAGCGGCTACAAGCTTTTACACACACACACACACACACACACACACACACACACACACGCACACACACACATGAATAGAAATTCTATAGTTTTTACTGAGCTAATGATATTTTCCATCCCCTCTCCCTCAAACCATTCTGCATCTTTAGATTTTCATTAAGATGTTGTTTAGTATATTTATTAAGCCATTTTCCTCATGGGGACGATTGGCTGGCACTCACAAAGTAGACAACCCCCCCCCCCCCCCCCCACACACACACACACATGCACGCACAGCAGTCCATTTCTGGAGTAATGAGAAGAGGCTTTCAAATGGATTCAAAACAGGTGTGAATCTAATTCAGGAGCAGAGGGGGTGTTGATTAAGAGAGCCGGAGCTTATGCCAGAGAACAGAGATAAAGTCATTTCTCTCTGTCTGTCTCTGCTGGTGTACCAGACAGAGGCTGGATGCAGGATGACTCTATTACAGGTGAGAGAGAGGTAGTGAGAAAGAGCTGCTCTTGCACAGTGAGATCATCATACAGTACTCCTATACAGCAGACAGTAAAACACAAGCTAGTCTGTCTTATGAACCTTGTAACTATAGCATGCTAAAGTACACATAAACATACAACAAAAGCATTATTTAATGCTCACTAAAAACAGTTATGATGCGTCATACAATCTTAATTTAAACTTGCAATTGCGAATTACAAAATCAGAATTGCATGATATAAACTCGCAAAAGAAGTGACAATTTGTCCTCATATTTTCTTTAAAATCACCTAGAACAGTAGCAACCATCTACAGTATAACTCTTGATCAACAGCATCCCAATCAAACACTTAGAATACCCTAACAACCATCCAGAACACTCTAGCAACCACCATCATTCTAGTAACCACTATCGCTAAGTCCACTTTGAAGAACTGCTCACAAGACACTGTCTGAATGAGATGTGAAGTGACCAATCATGGTTTATTTCATTTTTACATGGCATTTAGATGAGGGTTTATCTGAAATAGAATATTCTGTACAACAATAATAAAATAAAGTGCAGCATGGGGAGAAAAACAAAAAAAATTAAATGACAGACCACAACTGCAAAATAGCCTAAATGTGTGTATTGTACTTTAGAAACCTAAGCAGGATATACAGTTTTACTATACTGCTGTGGTGTGTGGTCAGTAAGATTTTTGTTTTGTTAAAAAAAAAAAAAAAAAAAAAAAGACTGTTATGTTCGCCAAGGCTTTTATTTGATCAAAAATGAAGACAAATATAAATAGTAAGAATTGTAATATTTCAAAATATTATTATGATTTAAGATAACTGTAAATAATGTAATAATAATGTAATGAAATAAATCTTTATTTCTGTAATGCAAAACTGAATTTTCAGCAATTGCTGCAGTCTTCAGTGTCACATGATCCTTCAGAAATAAATCAAATATGCTGATTTGCTGCCTAATAACATTTCTCATTCTTATTCTTATTAATCATATTGAAAACTGTTGCACTGCGCGATATTTTTGTGGAAACTGTCATGTATTTTTTCAGGATTCCAGAAATAGAAAGTAAAAAAGAACAACATTTATTTGAAATTCTTTGTAACATTATAAATATCTATATATATTATGAATAAAATAATTTCAATTGTAGTTATGGAGCTAAGACTCTCTGTGAACATTCTCTTCTATCTTCTGACATTCTTAGAGTACCATTTTCTGGCTTGTTCTTTGTTCAAACCATTAAAGGTCAAAGGTCACTTTTTACAGTGCTTTTTCCCTCTGAGTTTAAACACAGGAAAATACCATTACTGGAGACTTTCCCGAACTTAGAGGTGAACTACTGCCATTCAAAGAACAAATGAGCCTTTTTGAATGCCGAGGGCTCTGCCTTTTACACCAGCGTACCGAGATGACCTTGCTTTCGTTATTTACGAGCCAGAGTGCAGCTGTCATCATTAATTAGTTATTTTCATTAGCGAGAGGATGGATACATACACTTTCCTCTCACCTTGTCTTTTATTTTCTATCCTCTAGTGGTCTAATGAGAGCGAGACATCAGAGAGACATCCAGTGGGCTGTATTTATATCCATAAGTAATGTCTGAACCGGTTTCAGATGCAGCTGTAATGATTTCAGCACAAGAGGAGAGAAATTAAAAACCAGAATAGCACTCCAGAGACATAAAGCCTATTTGAAAAGTCCTGGGAAATGATTTAATTTATTTTATTGTCTTTTTGAGTGTGTGTGTGTTTGAGTGTGTGTGTTCTGGAGATGGCCTTTCTCAGGCCTGTGTCGTTTATGGGTCGTTAGCTAAGACCCACTGCTCCATTAACTGAAGCACAGCATTATGGGTAAAGAACAACCGCCCATATATTCTCGTGAAGGAAATGTCTGCTGTTTTTATGGCATACATCTCCCAATGGTGCACAATAAATCAAACACACAACACACACACAATATCTCACATATTATTTACACCTCTGTTTTAATGGGCCAATTTTGACACCAGTGCTTATGATGGATGGTTGTGTTTTCTTTCTAGCTTTCCTCCTTTTTTGGGCTATAGTAAAGTGGGCCAGCCAAAAACACATGCACACACGGCCCTTAACATCCACCTGTTCCCATACACAGGAAAAGGAAGCGACTCTAAGAATGTGCTGGTTTAGTGTGTGACTGATAAGATGAAAATGCGCAGATAAGCATGAAACTGCTCTTAAGGAGAACATTTATCACTGAAACCCGGAAACCTCGCAGTGCTTCAACATGACAGCAGAAACAGGCTCCAAATTAGAGTCTGATTGTTCTAATTGGCTTGACCCGTGAGTCACAGTCAGTTCATTTATTTTAATTGCATGCAGTTTGAGTCTCGAGTTTGATTCAGCCTTAAGAGGAATAATTACCATTAAAGTCTTTAGGGGAGGAAGGTGATATAATAATAATAAAAAAAGATAAAATGTAAAAACAAAATACATGTAAGATATACATAATATAAAACATGTCCAGATCAAATTTTGAAAGAAAGAAAGAGAAAAATATTTGTAACAATATTTTTTTCCCACTGTAATTAGGTATATTTTCTGTCAAAATGTTCATTATCATAATTCATTCATTCATTCATTATCTGAAATCCAATCATTTAAACATTTAAATCAGCATAAATAAAATGAATTACAACAAATATAAATAATGACATTGTTTTATACATACATGGATGTCACATTACAGTTTTTTCAAAATGCTTACACACAGTTTTTGAAACTATGTCTCCATTTCTCAAAACTCAACACACAAAACCACAAAACACACACACAACATACAAACCGACACACATCTTGCAAAAGCAAACACTTCTTTGAAAACTGTTTTTAACTCTTCTAAAAATTGTATTTTTGCATAGTAACTCAACATACAAACATAAAATAATTACCCACATACACACCAAACTACACAGATGTGAAAAATGTAAAGCACTACTCTCGTGTGTCTTTTGCTTCTTCAGAGTGCAGTGAAGCACAGGAGTTTGTCACAGCACTCGCACATACTGTACATGCACATATACACTGTATATATGACTGATGAAATTTACACAGTTATGCAACTGAACTGAATCAATACTGAACTGACTTGAGCTGTAGAATGACAGTATTGACCTGTTAGAGCTGCTTTACAGCAGAATGTGAATTTGATACTATTGTGAAGCTGCTGTGAAACAACCTATATTGTATAAAGCACTTTAGAAATAAAGTTGACTTTCTGACTTGGCTTGTATGCATGTTCAGTATATATATACATAATATATAGATATATACATAAACACCAGAACCACACACCAAATCTGCAAACCATACACTAATTACCAGCCTTTGCCTCGGTTTTCAATTTCATAAAACACTTTTTGCAAAACACAACACACAATTCTCTATGTACAGTAACAAATCTAACAGAAATCAATATTATGGCAAAGGTGTTTGCAAATGATTGCTTTTGAGATGTGTTATATTTTGAATGCAGTGCTTCATTTTGCAAGAGATGTGAGGCATTTTGCATTTTGTGTGTGCAATTCTTGGATTTGTGTGAAAGTTGAAAAAAAATTGTGCTAAAATGGCAACATAAAACAGATTTAATTCATTCATTCATTCATGCATACATACATACATACTAATCTAGACATGATATTGATACACACATAAAATATTCTGTGGTGTTGAATCCACAATTATAAATTCAAATGCTGACTCGCACTGAAACAAAACATTAACATAATCTATATTTGTTTTATGATACACATGGAAATTTCTCAGACATTATTACAATCAAATCTAATTAGTCTGTCCTCTCTAGAGCGTCTCATGTTCAATCTAATAAATCTAATCAGGCTTCACTGAATATGATTATAAAGTTAAAAAGCTCAAAGCTGCCGAGAGCAAGATTCATTCCGCCATGAGTGTTTTTATTCTCAATCACGCATATGGGGCCTGAAATGTGAAATGCATCAATTACTGCAGTCTTTACTAAACTGTTTATATGCTGCTCAATCCCAAATCCATGTAAACACCACGCACAATCAAAGACCTCCAGCTATTTCAAATGTTCAAAGAGCTGAACATTTCAACTCTGTCTCATCCATACTGGATTGTAAGATCAGATACGGCCTGCCAGCAGCAAGAAAACAACAGGTCTGAACAAGATAAAGGAAAGCTGATTCTCTGCTCCTCGTTCCAGGACAAATTTAAATAATAGCACAGAAAACCGCAGGCATCCCGGACCCAGTGACGGCCGTGGAAGGATGAATAATAAAAAGTTAATTTACAGTTCCTCCAACAGATGTATTGAGACAAACAGCACAAACACATGGCTCTCAAAATACATTTTTCTCCGAGCTTGAAAGCCGCGGGGACCCTCCTCTTGTTGAAATGTCATGGTCTTGCGTGCAGGAGGCAGCAGTTGGGGATTTGCAAATAGATTCTCTTTGAGGTGGATTCTAGTGAATATGTATGTGCTCTCTCTCTCTCTCTATCTCTCTTGCTTTTTTTCGCTCATCGGTGCACTCTCCTCATTCAGCTCACTGTGTCATGGAAACACTGAAATCAGAGGAGAAGCCTTGTATTGGAGGACGGCCGAGGTCACACTACTGGGAGGAAAAGTCATTATGTGTTCCTTATAACGTGATTCCCTTTAAACGTTATCCCAGGGCTTTTTCTAATTAAATTAGTAACTGATACATGTCATTTCTTTAACTGTAATGTTTAAAGTCAACGCAAATTGCTGCAACTGTACAATTGTACTTCACACCAAAACTATTGACGCTTGTTTCTGCCACAGGACAAAAAATAAATAAAAAATAAAATAAAAAATAATAATATATAAATAAAAATAAATAAATAATGATAATAATAATAATAATAAAATATATATAAAGAAAAAATAAAGGATGAAAAATAAAGAAAGGTAATTGCGACTTGTTTGTACTATTTTTCTCACAATTCTGAGTTTATATCTCACAATTATTATAATTTTTTCCTCAACTCTGAGTTGTGGGATATACACTCAGAAATGCAAGATATAAATGCAAAATTGCAAATTATAAACATGAAATTGAGAGGGGTAAAAAATTCTGAATTGTGAGATAAAGTTGCAATTCCAATTACATTTTTTCTATTAATTGTATTATTTACAATGGAGGAGATAGAATTACGAGATGTAAACTCAGAAGAAAATAAAGTCAGAATTTTGAGTTTATATCTGGAAATTCTGACTTTTTTCCTGACATTTTAAGAAACAAAGTTAGAATTGTGAGATATAAACTCAAAACTGTGAGGGAAAAATGTCAGAATTGTGAAATGATGTAATGGTTTGGGATAATTCATCATACAGTAATTTGGCAGGAAAAAAATGCAATTACCTTGTTTATTTATTGATTTAGTTATTTTATTCCATGGAAGAAATGGGCTTCAAAACAGAGCCAAACCAAACAAAGAGTTACAACACTTAACATCTTTGTCAGTAACTGAATAATAGAGGAAGTGATATGAAACTTCCAATGCGTCCATGCTTCTCTGATCAAAATCACTCTGCACACATGCCATATTGTGATTACAATTTCAGAACTCGTAAGTAGGAACTTCCCAGAGGACTTGAACAGGTAAAAAACATTGCTCCAAGGCCAATAGGGTCAGACTTATGTTTATGCACTAAAGCTGTAACACAGCTGTGAGGTCAAAGGTCAAATGTCATTTAAAGGAAGCATTAACCCTGCCGAATATTCATTTTTTGAGCAGAAAATATCTATCTATCTATCTATCTATCTATCTATCTATCCACTTGAATTGCTTTCTTTCATGAAACACAAAAAGCTCCAAACATGAAATAAGTAAATGTTGGTCTGTTCTTCACACAAAGCTATCGTATGGTGTCAGAATACTCAGTTTTATATGTCGTGCCATCTGTAATCTGACTAATTTCGTGGACTCAGTTACAATTGCATCTTTCTTTCTTTCTTTCTTTCTTTCTTTCTTTCTTTCTTTCTGTTTTTGAATTTTAGAATTTTGTGCAGAAAATAGATTTGGGACAGAAAGTTCCTTCCATTTTTCGTGCATATCAGGGTGAATATTTTTCATGTTGTGCATAACAAAAAACACCTTTCATGGACAAAATGCACTCAAAATGCATGTTTGACTGAGATTTGCATTGCATTAAAATGATTGTCTGGATCACAAAATGCAGTTTATGCACAATATATATATATATATATATTTTTTTTTTTTTTACTTCATGATTCAGCATGTCACAAAATGCAAATTGTTCATTCTGTGACTATTTCATCCACATATTTCATGGTCCAGACAACATCTTTTATGGAAGTAATGCATAAGTCATTTGCAGAATGAATCCTGATTAAATGCAGAAATTTCAGGATAACTTGAAAGCAAGCACCTTGGAGCGATGTTAGGAAATAATGAATTCAAATTTTGGGTGACCTATTCCTTTAAGAAGATGGTCCTGAGCTACATGATTGTGTCTCTAGGCGTAAAGGACTTTATTCTCTATTGCTTTTGCCCCTGAGCCCCTTTCATTTTGTTTATTAAGTTCCTCTTGACAGCTGATGGGTCTTCCTCTGTTTCTGAATCCCTCGGGAGATTCTTTTCTTTCAAGCTTAAATGTGAACGTTCAAAATCAAATGCTATTGGGGTCTGGAGCCAGCGCTCAAATGCTTTCGGCGAGAGCGTAGCAGGCATGGACTCGAATCCACTGACAGCCGTGATTCGGTTTTGCAACTTCAGGGGAAAAAAATGAAATTAATAAATGAAATCAAATCCATCTGGAGTGGGTAAATCTGAATTATTCACCATGATCTCTGTCACCCCTGTATCCTTCCCCCCAGTTTTTATATCTTTCACAAAACAAAATGTGCCAACAGGGACTCAAAAATTCAGGGGATGATAGCAAGTGATAAAATATTAATTGCCTTGCAGTTGTTGCAGTTAGCTGACATCCTCTTCTCCTCACTCACCGTCCCTGAGGCGAGGGGACCACCGCTTTGGTAGATGGGTCATTCTAACAGTCAATGTTTGAGAGAGTTCCTTTTAGAATTGGTGAATTACAATAGTGCATTAAAAATAACTAATTATGCTATTAATATTTTGGAAGATTGCTATTTCCTCAAAGTGACTCTCTCTTCTACAATGCAAGCAATATACTATACTTTTACTGCCTGTTGTGTATCTTTTTTTAATCTTTTTTTTGGAATTGGATTTAATTAGAAAAAATAGCAATTCCAATCTCGTTGGAAAAACATGGCTGTGTTGATATTTTTGCAAAATTATATAACATTGATTCTTGCACGTTTCACGACAGTTTCAAAGTGAAATGTCAAAGTGAATAAAGCACATTCAGTTTTATTTAAAAAGCACATAAACGTGAATCTGTTTTTAATGTATTGTAGCATTTCAGAAAAAAAAATGTCCAAGGAATGGTGCTAAAAAGTTCATGCTTATCCATTTTGAAAGTAACATACCACTTACACTAAATCCTATAAACCTAACTGATAGTGTTAACAAAAGCATGTGCTGAAACAATTATGCTCATTTATCATGACTCATGTTTCATGGGAGTCATTCTTAACAACTTCTTATCATGAACTGAGAAATCAAAATTCCCTCAATCTTTTGATATATAAGAGGTCATTGTGCTATAAAAAACAACAACAAAAAAAACATCCTGTTTCAGAGCTCAAAACTTTCTTGTTAGTCTAAAAACAGCTTATATTAAAAGTAATCTGTCAAAATGACAGATTATGACAGGAATGTGCCACTTTATGACATAATAATGTGGCTAAACATTGCCTCCACAGAAGAAGATCAACACCTGCTACATCACTGGCTGTTTAGCCCCTGCCCACCAATTTGCACACGTAGTAGGTAAATGACAAGAGGAGCAAATGCAGGTCTACGCAAACGATAAACTTTAGAGCTTTTTTTATGTAAAAATATTGATAAGTGGACCTCAGAGAATAGTGGAAATTAAAAACAAAAAAATAAAGGCAGTTCATTACACCTTTTAAGTGCTTTTGCAAGTGAACGCTGTACCAGGTGAGCTACCAAGCAAGTTTACTATGTCAGAAAAGCCATATAAGTTAGCTTATTATGTGATGTAATAATAAGACATTATTGTATTAGTTTACAAATCATGAAACTGTCTTGAGGTCATATAACATATGAACATATGAACAAAAATAAACCTTTTCACAAAATATTACAGGGAAGATTATTGATTAATAAAGAGCTGTTTTACTGCTTCTAGTGTTTATTTCACCTGGAAACATGCTTTTCATATATATATATATATATATATATATATATATATATATATATATCATAGCAGGTGAAAAACCAAACTTATAAACTTCATACTGCAGCTTAATTTCTCTCAAACTCACACTTATTCCGCTATACAGCATCTGGACAGTTCAAAGGACAGGCCGGTCTTTCTCTTCAATAACTCTGGCTGTTTGCCCTGGCTTTTTGTCCCTCAAATAAACAATATGCCTGATGAAAGGCACTTTTAGCCTAAAACCATGCCTTCGGAGTGAGCGAGCAAGAGAGGGAAACTCAATAATGAATATGTTCTTGTGAGCAGTACACTTGATATAATGAGTGTCTTTGCTGCTTTGTGAGACCTGAATACTTCAGTGAGTGGTTCTTACAGGGGAACAAAAGGAGGCTTCTTCTGCACCGCAGTGCCACATCACTTATGACATCCTCAACCGGAGACGTGGAAAATGCCGGAACTGGAATGTCATTTCCCAGTGGACCAGTGTCAAATGTAAACATATAAAGTATCTGCAAGGCTCTGAAATGTTTTGACAATACTAATCTAAACTTTACCTTCACATTGTGTTTAAACAAGGGCTTGATGAAAATTCCCACTCCTACTCTGTACACGTCACTTGCAGATCCATGCCAAATCAGATGTCAGGCTTTTAATAGACATCTGAAAAATAGAACAAATGTGTCTAGGATTACATGCGGCCTCAAGAAGAGCTGGAGTTGATCTGAGTTGCTAAATAGGCTGGTGAACAGCATGACTATACCAGCATTTACTGACATTAAACCATAAAACGTAAAGCTTCAAAACCTTTGCAAATCATTTGTTTCGACCAGTGATTGTGGAGTACGTATCAAACTGCCAAAGCCATGTGATTTCAGTGAACAAGGTTCCGATACATCATAACAACTTCTGTGAAATCATGAACCAGCATCTATATGATTTTTACCTGATCTCAAAGCAGTTTTATATTTTTGGACATATTTTAAATGTCATATTGAAATAATAATAAAAAAAGTGTTGCAGTCTCTTATTGGCCTGATTAATCAAGCTCTCCATAAAACAAACAAACATTTGCAATTGGTTTGTAAAAGGTGTTTTTACGCCTGTTTGGGCTGAGTTTTCATTGCAATTACATTGTTATAACAAGTAGGCAACACCAGCATGGCAATACTATACTATACTATACTATGCCTCTAGTGTTCTAGTTTTTTTTTTTTCTCTTTTTTTTTTTTTGATTGGATAAGAAAAAATATCAATTCCATTAAAAACATGCCTGTGGTGATATTTTTGCAAAATTATATAACATTGATTTTTGCACATTTCACAACACTTTCAAAGTTAAATATCAAAGTGAAAAAAGCATGTTAAGTTTTATCCAAAACACATAAATGTGAATCTGGCAACATTTTATTACATTGGTTGTACATTACATTAGTTTTCATTGCATTTACACTGTTCTGACAAGTAGGCATAGCAAGCATGGAGTTTCAAAACTAAAATAATCAAATATTTTTTTGTAAAACAGTTGGTTCAGTTAATTCAAAATTTGAAAAGCTATTTTTCTTCCATCACTATGAGAGAGAACTGTGAAAATGGCTGTGAATGAGGATCACATCCTGTTTTCTCTCAAGCCCAAATCACTTGAGTGGTGACCGGGAACTGAACAATCCAGAATGATGCTTGAGAGGAGTGATTAAAACACTTTAATACTGTTGATTTGCTACTATACACAGTTCATTCCTGATTTTAAGTGTTTATTATAGGCTTTCAGTCTGTGTTTCTTGACGGCACTCAGAGAGGGATTTTGCATTGGTGTTAAGAAAAAACAAACTGAATAAATTTGGTCCTAAACATAAATTATTCAGTCTCTAAAGTATCTTAATTTAACTGTTTAAGCTGAGTTGCCATTCTTTTCTGCACTTTTTCTCACATACACATGCGCATGTTGTTTTTACTACACTTAAAGAAATGTAGCGTAGGATTCGCTTTTAAATAATTTTCATAAATAGCTAGTAAATTTCACAAAACAGCCAGTGACACATTGAATTAAACATGACATTTTGAAGCAGAACGACTAAAATATTGCTTCTTATCAAATGTACTTCAGTAATCTGTTTTATTTAAAACTTCAAAACATTATTTTACAGTGTATATTCTTACTTAAATATTCATCCATCCTTAATTCAACAATCAATAAATTTCACCATTTTTATTACTACTGTTGCCTGTGTTGTTACTGTAATGTATCAGCAAGTGTTAAAGTGATTTAATTTACAACCTATTTTGGGTTAATTTAAAGCTTATAGCCTACAATAGCAGTATAGTAATTGTAAACAATAGTAAGTAAATAAGTAAATAAATAAATAACCTAACCCAGCACTAAGTTCTTCCATTTGACCCAGTTATAGGCTGTCAAAATGATCCAAAACTGGGTTGTGTTTACATTTACATTACATTTACATTTAATCATTTAGCAGACGCTTTTATCCAAAGCGACGTACAAATGAGGAGAACAATAGAAGCAATCAGACCATCGAGAGAGCAACAGTATACAAGTGCCATGACAAGTCTCAGTTAGTCTAGCACAGTACACATAGCTAGGATATATATATTTTTTTAATAAATAGAATAGGTAAGTGTTAGTATTAGTTGGTTAGGGGCTGGCGAAAAAAGATGTGTCTTTAGATGTTTTTTGAAAATGGCTAAAGACTCAGCTGTTCGAATTGAGATCGGGAGGTCATTCCACCTGCTGGGCACAGTCCAGGAAAAGGTCCGAGAGAGTGATTTGGTACCTCTTTGGGATGGCACCACAAGGCGTCGTTCACTTGCAGAACGCAAGCTTCTGGAGGGTGCATAAGTTTGAACTAGCAAGTTTAGGTATATTGGTGCAGCGCCAGTTGTGGTCTTGTAGGCAAACATCAGTACCTTGAATTTGATGCGAGCGGCTATTGGTAGCCAGTGAAACCTGATGAATAGAGGGGTAACGTGAGCTTTTTTCAGCTCATTAAAGACCACTCTGGCTGCTGCATTCTGGATCAGTTGCAGAGGCTTGATAGTACATGCGGGAAGGCCCGCTAAAGAGAGCATTACAATGGTCCAGGCTGGAGAGAACAAGAGCTTGGACAAGGAGTTGTGCAGCTTGCTCTGACAGGAAGGGCCTAATCTTCCTAATGTTGTATAAGGCAAATCTGCAGGACCGGGCCGTTGTAGCAATGTGGTCTGTGAAGCTTAACTGATCATCGATCACAACTCCAAGGTTCCTGGCTGTCCTGGATGGAGTTATGGTTGACGAACCTAGCTGTATAGAGAAGTTGTGGTGAAGTGATGGGTTGGCTGAGACCACGAGCAGTTCTGTCTTAGCAAAATTGAGCTGAAGGTGTTGGTCCATCATCCAGCTAGAAATGTCACTCAGACAGGCTGCAATGCGAGCAGTTACCGTCGGATCATCTGGTTGGAATGAGAAGTAGAGTTGAGTGTCATCAGCATAGAAGTGGTAAGAAAAGCCATGCTTCTGAATGACTGATCCTAATGATGACATGTAGATGGAGAAGAGAAGTGGTCCAAGCACTGAGCCTTGAGGAACTCCAGTAGCAAGAAGTTGTGACTTCGAAACCTCACCCCTCCAAGACACCCTGAAGGACCTATCCTAGAGGTAAGACTCGAACCACAGGAGGGCGGTTCCTGAGATGCCCATCTTTCTGAGGGTGGACAGGAGGATCTGGTGGTTAACTGTGTCAAAAGCAGCAGACAGATCCAGCAAGATGAGTACAGAGGATTTGGAAGCTGCTCTTGCCCGTCTCAGGGCCTCCGTAACCGAGAGTAGGGCAGTCTCAGTTGTGTGGCCGCTTCTGAAGCCAGATTGGTTGTTGGTTGTTTGATCCAGCATTTTTCAGAGTGTGAAAAGAGAAGTAAAACCAGGCTTCTACTATCATCTGAGTGGTTTAGCTCTCATTTATCCTGCTATTTTAACTTGGTAAAAAAAATGGAATTGTCCTCTTTAAAAGTTAATTATCCCTCCATTACACAAAAGATGATTTTTATTGACCTGTGTGCACTGCTAGTCTGCTGATTTCAGCTATAGTACATTTCCAGAGAGGCTGTGGCAGTTTAACTCTAAACACAATGGACACAGTACAGACATCCCGATGAAAAGTCTGCTTATGACAGTTCTTTCCCAAGGGAGGACAAAGAGCAACTTTTGAAAACCTATTTAGCAAAGTGCCCCGTTTGCAGTAGCAACTCCCAGCGGAGCAGTCGCAGCCTCACGAAACGCCTGGAGCACAGTCACAGCTAAAAACCCCAACAGACGCCAACACCTGCTGGAGATGCCCCCCGGGGGACGAACAGAGAACGCCCTGTGCCAGTCCTTATAATCGAAGACAAACAGGAGCTGTGAGGATCAACCAAACCTAGAGGATGGGGGAATGTCTAACATACTCCGTTCTACAAGCATCCAAATGAGGACACTGGCATAAACATCTAAACAGCAAAAGAAGTATGTGACCATATACTATTAAAAATAAAGGTTCCAAAAGTTTTTTTTTTTTTGCCACGATGAGATGGAAGAATGACTTTTGGATCACCAAAGAACTGTTAAAAAAATACGTTTTTTTTTTTCTTTAGTCTAAAGAGCATTATAATAATCTAAAGAACATTTCTCCGCTATAAATAACCTTTTTTTGGAATGGATATGATATTTATAGTGACTTTCACCATAGTTCACTAAATCTCTTATAGCTATAGTCTTTTTAGAGTCTCTACATGAAGACAAGCTGTAACTTTTTCTCCTTTTTTGGGTCAGTGCAATATTTATTTATTTATGTATGTATGTATGTATGTATGTATTTGTTTATTTATTTACTTATTTTCTTATTTTCATATTTTCTTTCTTTATTTCATCCTTTAATTCTTCATTTTAATAAATTAATATTTTTAATTAAAAAATATTAATTAATTAAATTAATCAAAAGTAACAGCAAAAACATAGATAATGTTACAACAGATTTATGTTTCAAATAAATGCTGCTTTTTTAACTCTCTACTCATTAAAGAATCCTGAAAAAAAAGTACATTAAGCAGTACAGCTGTTTTCAACCTTGCTAATAATCAGCATATTAGAATGATTTCTGAAGGATTACTCCAGTCTCCACTGAAGACTGGAGTAATGATGCTGAAAATTCAGCTTTGCATCACGGGAATAAATTGCATTTTAAAATATATTCAAATAGAAAACAGAAAACTAAATAGAAAACTAATTTAAATAAAAATAACATTTCACATTATTATTTTACTGCATTTTTGATCAAATAAATGCAGCCTTGGTGAGCATAAAATACTTATTTCATAAACATTTTAAAGATCTTACTGACTCTAAACCTTTGAATGGTAATGCATAAATATTTTATATTTACATACATAAATTTGGTTTCAATTACTTTGCTGGGTCACAAGTCTGCCAGGCCCCTGGGAAAAATCCCTGCCTCGGGGACGTTTTTCCATCAAATCTGTCCCCAGTGTATTGCAGAAATCAACTTAGTTTGAAAGTGTTATAATATTCAAAAGATTATTTTATCTTCTGTAAACTGTATTATAGAGAAACCCACTAGCTGATTTGCATTTAAAACAAATTAGAAAATAAAACAACAGTCTGTCGAATGTGGTTTTGGACATCTTTGGAACTCCGGCTCAGTTCCCAGTTCCCTGCAGGAGTTCTCAGCGGGCCTGTTGTGCCCTCAGTGGAATATGAACAGACTGCTCTACTGAGAAGATCCCTTCACTGCAGGCCTCTGCAGTTGAAGAAAAGAGATACAATTCACTTGTGGGCTAAGATAAAATGCTTTTTCTGTGTTATATATATATATATATATATGTGTGTGTGTGTATATAATTCCATGGATGGATGGATGGATGGATGCATGGATTGATGGATAGATGGATGGACAGATGCGTGGATTGACGTTCAGATAGATGGACAGATGATGGATGGATAGATGCATGGATGCACAGTCAGATGGATAGATTGGATGGACGGATGGATGGCTGGATGGACAGATAGATGGACGGACAAACAGATGGATAACTGACGGTCTGATGAAATAATGGACGGATGGATTTAAGATGTGGTATATAACAAATATTTAATTTAGCATAAAAGCATAGATGTATATAGGCTGTAAAAACACACTCACAATGGTCATTCTGGGAGCAGTGCACTGCTTTTAAATTTCTGTCTGCATGTCTCTGGGTGGCACAGAGGAACTGCTCTTGAATAACGCCGCAGAGGAAGATTTCTGGTGGCACAGATGAAAATTGTTAAAGTCTGAAAAGTCGCCCTAAATAGGCCTGGCAGTGCCACAGATGCAAGAGATCATTATCAAGATTCAGATAAAACTGAGAATATGAGGAAAGAGAGGCGAGGGAGTGAGAGGAACTGCTAAAGACAGTGATTTTGTGGAGATTATCTGAGTCGAGGCTGAACTGCAGGAGAAAGCTATTGCACATAATAAGCTCCTCATGTGGAACGGGTGCAGACGGCTTTACAGCTGAATTCACATTTTTTCTTTTTTTTTGTATTCTCTCTCTTTCTCTTTCTTCTCTTTGGTGCATCCGCAAATCATTCATGGCATGTACAGAGCTGCAGTGAACTTCAGATCTGAGCCGTGTAGAGTAATGAAGTTATGTGTGCTGGGAGCTGAATAAATGCTTCCAGGTGTCTGCGATTGCTCTGTCCTTCAGAGATTTATGAATGAACAGACAACAAGTGCTGCTGAGATTTAGATCTGTTTGCGATCATGCACAGAACTGCAGCAAAAAAAAAAAAAGTTAAATTCAAACATAATTATTAAATTATTTATATCTTCAGTGGGTGCCTGTCAGGTTGATAACAATGTTTTTGTTTCTCATTTAAAGTTTGAAGTTATAATATATATTTTTTTATATATAATACATTGAAAAGAAGGTAACCAGTAATGGTAACATCTTAAAAAACGTATATAATATATATATATATATATATATATATATATACAACCCCAAATCAGAAAAAGTTGGGACAGTATGGAAAACGCAAATAAAAAAAGAAAGTAGTGATTTCTAAATTTACTTTGACTTGTATTTCATTGCAGACAATATGAACACAAAATATTTCATGTTGTGTCTGGTCAACTTCATGTCATTTGTAAATATAGATCCTTTCCTGTCATTCAGACCTGCAACACATTCCAAAAAAAGTTGGGACAGGAGCAATTTAGGGCTAGTAATGAGGTAAATTGGTTAAATAATGATGTGATTTGAAACAGTTGATGTCAACAGGTGATTGTAATTATGATTTGGTACAAAAGCAGCATCCAAGAAAGGTCTAGTCCTTTAGGAGCAAAGATGGGCCGAGGATCGCCAGTTTGCCAAGAAATACGTGAGAAAATTATTGAAATGTTTAAAAACAATGTTCCTCAAAGAAAGATAGGAAGAGATTTGGATATTTCACCTTCAACAGTGCATAACATAATTAAAAGATTCAAGGAATCTGGAGGAATTTCAGTGCGTAAAGGACAAGGGCGCAAGCCTAAGCTGAACAACCGTGATCTCCGATCCCTCAGGCGGCACTGCATCAAGAATCGTCATTCATCTATAAGCGATATCACCACATGGGCTCAGGACTACTTTGGCAAACCTTTGTCAAGTACCACAATACGTAGTTACATCCACAAATGCCAGTTAAAACTGTACTGTGCCAAAAGGAAGCCCTATGTTAACAGTGTCCAGAAGCGCCGTCGACTTCTCTGGGCTCGGAGGCATCTGGGATGGACCATCACACAGTGGAAACGTGTACTGTGGTCAGATGAATCAGTATTTCAGGTATTTTTTGGGAGGAATGGACGCCGTGTGCTCCGGACCAAAGAAGAAAAGGATCATCCAGACTGTTACCAGCAACAAGTCCAAAAGCCAGGGTCTGTCATGGTATGGGGTTGTGTCAGTGCCCTTGGCAAAGGTAACTTGCACTTCTGTGATGGCACCATTAATGCTGAAAAGTACATAGAGATTTTGGAGCACAATATGCTGCCTTCAAGAAGACATCTTTTCCAGGGACGTCCATGCATATTTCAACAAGACAATGCAAAACCACATTCTGCACACATTACAAAGTCCTGGCTGCGGAGGAAGAGGGTACGGGTACTTGACTGGCCTGCCTTCAGTCCCGACCTGTCTCCAATAGAGAATGTGTGGCACATTTTGAAGCGCAAAATGCGACAACGAAGACCCCGTACTGTTGCCCACCTTAAGACTTGTTTGCAGGAAGAATGGGACAAAATTACACCTGAAACACTTCATCACTTGGTGTCTTCAGTCCCTAAACGTCTTTTAAGTGTTGTGAAAAGGAATGGCAACATTACAAAGTGGTAAATGCTTTACTGTCCCAACTTTTTTTGGAATGTGTTGCAGGTCTGAATGACAGGAAAGGATGTATATTTACAAATGACATGAAGTTGACCAGACAAAACATGAAATATTTTGTGTTCATATTGTCTGCAATGAAATACAAGTCAAAGTAAATTTAGAAATCACTACTTTCTGTTTTTATTTGCGTTTTCCATACTGTCCCAACTTTTTCTGATTTGGGGTTGTGTATATATTGTCAGGGTTCTGTTGTGTGTGTCATGTGTTCCCGCCTCATGTGTCCATATTTGGTTTGTTTCCTGTCCTTGTTTCATGTCATTATGAGTTAAGTATGTTCCAGCTGTGTTTGTGTGATTATGTGTTAATTACCCTGTGTATTTGTTCCTGTCTTTTGAGTTTGATGTCCTTGTTTCGGTGTATGTCATTATGAGTTAAGTACGTCCTTGTTCCATGTTCCTGTTCCTCCCTGTGTGTGCACCGTGTGTGATTATGTGTTAATTAGTCTGTTTGTTTGTGTCTGTCCCGCGGCATGGAAGTCGCCGTGTATTGCAAGACGGCGTAGTTCGGTTGCCCTGTCTTTTGAGTTTGATTTGGTCTGGTCTACGGATCGTTACTTCCCGCCGTGTATCCTGTCTCTGAGTCCTGGTTGTGCCTTGATGTGGGGCATTAACGACTATTGACTCCTTTGAGTTTCCAAGCCAGCCCAGGACGTCCTCGTCTCCGTGTTCCTGTTCCTGTCCCCTCGTGTGTGCACCGTGAGGGCTCCTTATACCCCCTAATATATATATATATATACTATATATACGCCATATGGAGGTCCCCGTCCTGTGTTCCTGTATGTCTGTCCGTACACACTGTTACGGCGTCTTCCGGGAGGGGGAGTTATGTCAGTATGTGTTCCCGCCTCATGTGTCCAATTTGGTTTGTTTCCTGTCCTTGTTTCATGTCATTAAGTTAATATGTTAGCTGTGTTTGTGTGATTATTGTTAAACCCTGTGTATTTAGTTCCTGTCTTTTGAGTTTGATTTGGCTGGTCTACTCGTTACTTCCCGGTGTATCCTTCTTAGTCCTGCCTTGAGTCATTAAAGACTATTATTTGAGTTTATGTCCTCGTCTCCGTGTTCCTGTTCCTCCCTCTTCTTAAATACACGAGTCTGAGTACCCCAACTCTACAAAATATAGTTTTAAAACAGCATCTTTCTTAAGTCTTAACTTCTTAAATTCATATTAGCATATGAATTTAAGAAGTGCTATTACATTTGTCCTTAGAGTATTAACCTCTGGACTTGTTCTGCATCATTTCTGCAATGGACATGGATTATACTTAAAATATTTTTTAGCAGAGGATTGCTATTACTTTTCTCATAGTTAAAGATGATTGAGTGGGCAAAAACGAAAGAGCCATATTACTTTACTTGAAAGAAAAATAAATAAATGCTAAACTGCCTTTGAACCTTACATAATGTTGGCGTAATCAAGTTTCCTACAGCAGTTTCAACCTGTTGTTGCAAGCATAATCTTTAACCAATGAAAAATATGCATTGAATAAGCTAAATTGTGTGTTCAACCTGCACAAACATTTCTTTAAATGCTGCAATGTAAAGACATGCAGAGGAGGTTGCCCTTGGCAGATTTTTTCGTGTTGACCTTCTAATGATAGAAAAGAGAGAGACCACACACACACACATGCACACACACGCACACACACACATCTGAACATTGAGATAGATTATCATATGATACTAGATGATCATAATACTTCATCGAGAATGAAAGGGAAACATATGCTTGTTTATATGTGATATGCATGACAACATCTTTCTTGCTCTCTCTCTTTATTATAAATTCTGATCATGGTCAACCTATAAATATTTACGTCTGCAGAATTGACATTATTCTGCAGATATGCTTGTTTTACAGCTAAGCACACAAACTAAACAAGTATGTCTAACAAAAATGCTTTCAAGTCATATTTCATATTTCTAAAGGTAAAAACAAAGCCTTTATTTAGGACCTTTATATTTGTATCATTGTTACGTTTGTTTTGTGTAGTATGTCTGGACATTACACATACACACACACACACACACACACACACACACATATATATATATATATATATATAATTTATTTATTTATTGAAAAAAATACATTATTCTCAGTTTTGATTCTCCTTCTTTTTTAAATATTGTAACATTTTATGCTGGCTCTAACATTTTACTATGACTATATAACTCTTTAATGGTTAGCTTTTTTTGACATGATAGTAATGAAAACCACACACACCAACTCACAAAAATATCCCTTGAGGGTCGGGTTATCAAGGTAAAGGGTTGAGTTATCAAGATAAAGTGAGAGAGACTCTCCACCATTTCTTGATTAACTGGATTGAGGTGAGATGGATAAAGAAATTGGAGGGCTGGGGGATGGGAGAGACAAATACATGAAATTATATAGAAGGTGGGAGAAAAAGAAGGTGAAGACAGAGATGAAACAGTGACAGAAAAAATTATGAAGTGAGGGAGAAGGTGGGAGGAAGAAAATAATGAAATAAAGGAATAAATGGAGGGACAGAAAAAAATACTGAGGGAGGCAGGAGAGAAAGCGAAAGCCGATATTTGAGTGTTGTAGGAGGGCTGAGGAAGCGATTAACCCCTCTTCGCTCTGGACGTTGCTCTAGGGGAGGGACTCAGTGGGGTGGCCCGTCATGAGGCATCTCCTCAACCAGGGGTCATGACCTCCTCCTATGAAGATTCAATTCGCCTGTTCTCACTTGATTTTCTCTTCCCCCTCTGTCACCTGAACCTCCACGACAGCCCTGCGCTCCTAAACTGAATGCATACTCTGTAAATACTGTACAGTATAAATATGCATTTTCAACAAAACATTAGACAGTGCATATATCAGTCTGCTCCATCTACAAGCTGCTGAAAGAATAAGCTTATTTATTTATTTACTTATTTAACCAGGAAGGTCCCATTGAGATACTATATCTCTTCTACCAGGGAGTCCTGGTCAAGATAGGCAGCAAAGGACAAAGTTACAAAGAAATACACATCACCACACAATGAACAAACATAAAACACAATTTTCTAAAAACAATACAAATCCTAGTTAGTTATTAAAACACGTACACTGTTCTATATAAACAGACTTTAAGATATTTTTAAACATAGCGAGAGATGGTACAGATTACATATGCAATGTACCTTGAAGCTCGTTCCATACATACGTAGCATAATTAGAAAAAGCACAACGACCTATCTCTGTATGAAAAATCGGCATCTCAAGTAAGAGTTTATCTGTTGATCTGGTATTATAAATATTTTTGCAGTATGTCAACAAACTAGATATATACTGTGGTAATTTACCCACTAAAGCTTTTAAAATTAAAGAAAATAACATATGTTTTTTTTCTCCTTAAGCACAATGAAGCTAATTTTGTCATTTCATATAAATTACAGTGATGTGTTCGGACACTTGTACCAGTAACATATCGTAAAGCAGCATGATAAACTACATACAATTTTTTGAAAACATTCAGAGGTGCATGCATAGAAATTATATCACCATAGTCCAATATTGATAGAAGAGTACTTTCTACTAAACGTTTTCAAGCAACAAAGGAGATTTTTTTTTAAACGAAAATAAAAACCTAACGTTGCTCTCAATTTTTAAAAAAAGACTATCGATACGAGAGCTGTAAGTCAGCTTATCATCGAACCAGATACCAAGGTATTTGTAAGATGCAACACTTTCAATCTGTGTACCATTTAAAATTTGAATCATAAAATCATTTAATGATAATCTGGACCATGTACAAATCATGTATTTTTTTTTTTTTTAGCATTCAACAGCAATTTTAAGTTATCAAGAGAAGTCTGAAATGAATTAAACCTGGCTTATGCTGGTTAGTGTTGGTCTAAATGGTGAACCATCAAATACGTGCTGTTTAACAGCAAAAATAAGCTGGTGAAGCCTTCCAATCAGCATAGTCTTAGCCACTTGTCTTCTTAAAGTCAATATAAAACTTTTACAACCTGTTTTACTTCGATGTGTTTGTGAGTGAAACTGAATATTAAGACAAAAAAAATGCTTTTATGTTTCAGTCTGAAACTTTCAATCATGGGTAAACTATTACTTTAAACAGCATTCGGGATCCAACAATAAGCAATAGAGAGCAGTGATGATGTATTTTTGTAGGCAAACCCATGCATTAGCATCACCCAGGTTCCCTCAACAAAAAAACAATAGGATTTTTCCATTGACTTTTGGATTAATGCAGAAAATAAGCTCTGTGACCAACAAACATTTTCTGATTCCTCCATTATTTTTTTTTTCTTTTTCATGGCAATCTTCACAAATGAACACAACTTTTATAGATGTTGACGCCTAAATTCATTCGCCATAAGTAAAAAGCTAAATGTAGGCTATAACCACGGTCATATGATTTCAAGGTCACCATTAAGGTTCTATTTCAGTCTTCATTTAAAAACTTTTTCCCTGAAAGTTTGAGTTAGAATAGTTTGCAAGAGCTAGACTATAAACACAATGAGGCTTTGAAAGTGGACTAGTGAGTGGATGAGTTTACCTGTTTTGATGATGTTTAATGTTTCCAAAAATCTCTGTAGTCCAATTTAGATATTTATTAGCAACTGCCTTTAAAAAAAAAAAAAAAAAAAAAAAATATCACAAGGGGCATTACTGATGCATTTTATGTTAAAGAATAAAATGTGAAAGTGTTCACCACAGACCTCATTTTAGGCATTTAACCAAAGATGGTGTGTTTGTGTCAATCATGGGTTTGTGTCAATCAATGGTGTGTTTGTGTTTATGTCAACCAATAATGTCCCTGCTAAAATGTCTAGTCACCAACTTGTGTTGCATTCTGGATGATAATATCTCCACCAGTCTTCTTAACCAGCAAGTCTTTAATGATAAACCAGCTTTACAAGCTAAGCTTTGCTGGCTGGCTTCTGCAGTCAGACCTGCACCAAACCAGTCTGGAGTTCACTGATAAAGCAATACTCCTTAAAGTAGCCAGTAAGTTGCTTTAGCCAATGAACTGAAGATCTTAAACAGTGGTAAACATGAACATTTGTGAGAGGAATGTCGTTCAAAGAGCCGGTTATTACTGATCTCATCTGGCTCATGTTCAGTCAAACACTCATCTTAAGCTTTTCCCACAGTTCTTTTGTGGCTTTACCAAAAAATGAGTCAGTCTTCTGGAAAGAAAGCAAGTGAGGAAGAAAGAACTTCCTTCACCTTTGATTGTACAGCAGTCTTACTTTCCTGAAATATCTGCCCTGTATTCCCTCAGAGAGGCGCTGCTGATTTTTTCCCCTCTCATTACCTCTCCTCCTCTTCTTATTTAGCAGCTTTCACCATTCTCTTCTTGCTCTTACTCTCTCTCACTCTCAGTGCATTGACACAACCATTTAGTCTGCGACTCACTGCACCTGAAGTCAACTGGAAAACCGGTGGGCGAGCTTGTGTGACCACTCTCACCTCTGCGAATCCTGAAGTCGCAAGAACAATCTCAATACCTCAGGCACTATATCCTCAGGCCAGTGTGTGCGCTTCAGCTTTTAATCCAACCTGGAAAAGTATTCACCCAGTCAGCACTTCTCCGAGCTCCTGGCATGATGTTTGTCTAGGCTGGACAACGGGCTGAAAGGCTCGGATAAATATCCACAAACCCCCGGAGGCTCCAACCATCAGGGCCTGTCACAACGTGTAAAAGAGCCAGCGCAGAGCTGGGCCCTCGTCCCGCTCGCCCCAGAGTCCTCTCAGCTCACGGATCAACAGGCTCCGAATGGGTTCAGGGCTGGTTTTTGAGGTCCTGCTGGTGTGAGCGCTGAGCGTAATCACACAAAGCCATGACATCTGCTCAGTGTCAAGACTCTGACAGTTGACTGCATTACAAGACCTGCTGATGAGTATCGTTTTGTACAAGATTATACTTACACTAGATAGAGTTTCCTCAAAAATATGCACAGGATTTTGCAGTCATGCTAAAAAGTCTGTGCTTGATGCATATTGAAAATATGTATGTTGTGAACGTGCATCGAAGTCTGACAAGGAAGTGAAGAAATTGTTGAATAAAGTCATTATTTTTGTTTTCTTTGTGCACAAAAGCATTCTTGTAGCTCCATAAAAATTAAGTTTTAACCACTGATGTCACATGGACTATATGATGTCCTTACTACCTTTCTGGGACTTGAACGTGGTAGTTGCATTGCTGTCTATGCAGGGTGAGAAAGCTCTCGGATTTCATCAAAAATATCTTAATTTGTGTTTTGAAGATGAACGAAGGTCTTGCAGGTTTGGAACAACATGAGGTTGAGAAATTAATGACATAATTTTCATTTTTGGGTCAACTATTCCTTTAAAGTTTCTTAATGGTTCTTCAGTGCCAATAAAGAACATTGATCAGAATCAGAATCAGAATCAGAATGAGCTTTATTGCCAGGTATGTTTACACATAGGAGGAATTTGTTTTCGTGACAGAAGCTTCCACAGTGCAACAGAATGACAGCAACAGAACAAAAAACACAGATAAAAAAATAAAAAAATAAAAATTAAAAAAAATAGAACAAATAAGGAATAAAAATATACAAATTGACAGTTGTATGTACAGGTATATTATGTGCAAATTGAAATGTAGACTAAGTATGTGTGTTGGATAAATAAGTGTATACGTGTATAAACAGTGTGTGTTCCACAATTATTGTCAGGTGTTCATGAGATGGATTGCCTGAGGGAAGAAACTGTTCCTGTGTCTGGTCGTTCTGGTGCTCAGAGCTCTGTAGCGTCGACCAGACGGTAACAGTTCAAAGAGGAAGTGTGCTGGATGTGAGGGGTCCAGAGTGATTTTGCCAGCCCTTTTGCTCACTCTGGATAAGTACAGATTTGGATTTTTAAGAGCATACTCCAAAATCTATAAGCAATAACATTCAACAGACAATGCTGTCGAGATTGCAAACAGCATTTTTAACTGGTCCACAGCAACAGAGCAAACTTAAAATATATTCTGATTTACCTGGATTCAGCCTGCTTCAGAGTCTGTTGGTTTGGTTCAATGTTTAAAGTTTTTAAACGTCAATGGAGAAAATGAATGGAAAATGCATTTCCGAACTAAAGGTCCTTGAAAAGTTGAGTCACTGTTGCAACTAAAGCAATATGAATAAAAGAGACAACATCATTGCAAAGTGCAGTCCCAGCTGTCATATCTTCATTATGTTCTTGCTGCTTTGAGCCATGTTTCGCCTCGTATAGCAAGCTTTGTTTTTCAAATTCATGTAATCTGTTAGAGCTCACTTCTTAAACAAACAGCTGAAACGAGATCCATCTGCTCTTGATTTCTGTGTACAAGACTTAAAAGTTCCCAAATTAAATTCCTCTTTTAAACACACACATCCAGCCGTGTTTACAGTGAAGGACACAGAAGTGTTTGTATTTTTATTTTTTATTTTTTTCATAAGTGGCATAAAATAGTTATTTTTGTCAGTGGTGTCTCTCTAAAGATTGTGTCCTTCAAGAAATTCCTGGAGAAAATGACAAAGTAAAGGCCTTTTCTGAATGACAGCAAGGTCAGTGAAACACTGCAGATGTCTATAAACAAGTTCCTCCACTTTGAAAAATAGTACCTCCTCAAAAGCATAAATTTGTGCATGCTTCTACAACAGAACTTGTTTTCTTATACTACACAGCTTTTTCTTTTTTTTTTTTAATTATGATTCTTAACATGCCAACAATCAACATGGAGGAAAAGCTTACTACTGATTTTGCAGTAATTTGCACAAAAATAAAGTAAAAAAAAAAAAAAATTAACTTGGTTAACACTGGAGGCTGTTTTTCCTCGCTGTTCTTTTATTCTCACACAAATGATGAATGGCTAGATTTCAAAAAAAGACTGAATTTTGCCATAGCATTACTCAAAGTGTGTCTCCCAAGTACGTACATTAGAAAAGCAGTTACTTTTCTTTTACTTGATGATTCTGCATTATCACGGTCTACTAATCAAAGACGGATTCTCCCAGCTGCTCTTAGCTGCTAAAAAAGTTATCTTGAATCTATTGTTTGATCCATCTACCCCAGCTATGTCTACTTGGATGTCCTATCTGTTGGATATTGCTCTTCTTGAGTGTACCACAGCTAAAGTGCATAGCGCCATGGAAAGGACAATTCAATAAAAAACAAAAACAAAACAAAAACACCAGTTACGATTTAGGGCTTTTTGTCTCAGACTAGAAACGGGCGATGAGCTGCTGTTTTTGTAGTGTGCATTAGACTTTAGATCAAAGTAAACTGCTAAAAGTAAACTAGACTAACAAAAGTAACAATCATAAGTGTTTAGTGGTTGACAACATGTGAAAGATGCAATACATGGATATTAGGTTGAAAATAGCCAATACATTTGCTTTAAGAGGTCATATGTGACCCTGGACCACAGAACCAGTCATAAAGGTCAATTTCTCAAAATCTGAAAGCTTTCCATTGATGTATGGTTTGTTAGGATAGGACTATATTTGCCTGAGATACACCTATTTGAAAATCTGGAATCTGAGGGTGCAAAAAAATCTAAATATTGAGAAAATCACCTTTAAAGTTGTCAAATGAGTTCTTAAGCTATTCTAATCAAAAATTAGGTTGATATATTTACATGAAATTTACAAAATATCTTATGAACATGATCTTTACTTAATGTCCTTATTTTTGGCATAAAAGAAAAATCAATAATTTTGACCTATACAATGTATTTTTGGCTATTGCTAAAAAATATACCCCAGCGACCAGGGGCGGACTGGAACAAAATTTCAGGCCGGGAAATCTCACTCTCATCCAGGCCATCCCATACACCCAAAACAAATTTTGAAACCGGACAACAATATTTTTTGTATGGCCATCATTATCATTGCATAAAAAAAAGTTTCAATTCCTAGGCTGGGGCCAATTTTAACTTCCATTTTCCTTTTTAGTCTCTTCATATTCCCTGACATCTCTATGTCTCTCATGTGTATGTTTACTTTTTTCACAAATTTTCTTGCACCTGTCACTTTTCCAGCACCTTGTTGCAAAACAGCCACCTCATTGTAATTTGTTTCACATAGTATACATTTATTTTAGAAAAAAATAAGTATTAATTGTTTTATCTTGTCAAAATTAGCCAAAAATGCTAATTTTGAATATATCTTTATAGAAAAATCTTAAAATTGAATATGTTTTTGCATTATCATGGGTCATGTTTGGTCCTAAGGAAAATTAACCATGGTATTATTAGATATGGTGAAAGTACATGTTTTTGGTGGATTGATCTATTTGTATAACCAAGTTTTATACAAATACCATGGGAAACTATATCGTGTAACAAATCTATATAACCATGGTTTTTGGTTTTATTTTTAGTAAAACAGTTAATTTTCCTAGGGTTGTGTTGTTGTCTGCCATAACTCCTCCTAAACCATTTAAAACTATGTGAAATTTATCTGCTATTCCTTCTCTTCAATAGTTATGTCCTTTTGTTAAGTTTGCAGTAATGACAGCTACTGCTAACATTTTACAGTTTAATGTTTAATAAGTAAACAAAGATAAAACTACAATGTCTATTACAGATTAACTGACCCGCACTTGAAGCCCTGAAAGAAGTTTTGCCTCTCTGCTCCACCTGGGCGCTTCTACTCCATCAAGTCTCGCGTCCTTTTGGCGGACGCGCGGATGCGCGGATGCGCGCGAGGCGAATCGCGTTGAGTCAAGGCATGAATTATTAGAGTTTTATTATGAATGGCAATCGGAAATCATCATTAGTACAATCGGTGGCAACAAAAACAACAACAACAATATAAAATAATAATAATAAATTATATAAAAAAAAAAAAAAAAATGCAGGGCAGCGGGCCAAATTGGCTGCCAGGCCACCGGGAATTCTCCCGGTTCTCCCGATGGCCAGTCCGCCCCTGCCAGCGACTTAAGACTGGTTTTGTGGTCCAGGGTCACATATAATGTTTACTACTGTTCAAAATGTTTGGGGTTGGATTTAATTTAATTTTATTTTATTTATTAAATAAATTAATACTTTTAATTGGCAAGGATGCATTAAATTGATTTTAAAAAAAAAAGTGCAAGTAAAGACATTTATAATGCTATAAAATATTTCCATTTCAAATAAATGCTGTTCTTTTGAAGACTTCAAAGAATCGTGAAAAAAAGTATCATGATTTCCACAAAAATATTAAGCAGCACAACTGTTTTTAAACATTGATAATAAGAAGAAATGTTTCTTGAGCACCAATTAGAATCAGCATATTAGAACGATTTCTAAAGGATCATGTGACACTGAAGACTGGAGTAATAATGCTGAAAATTCAGCTTTGCTTCACAGCAATAAATTACATTTTAAAATAAATATTCAAATAGAAAACAATTATTTTAAAAGTTATTTTAAATGTACAACATTACTGTTTTCTTGTTCAAACAAATGTAACTTGGCGAGCATAAGAGATCAATAAAAAAAAAAAGAAATCTCACCAACCCCAAACTTTTAAATGGTAGCCTATGTTTTGTTTATGTGTAAAATGCATGTCTATTCTCTGTATGTGTAAATAAAATATTTGATGTATGTAACATGATGATTTAATTAAAACTGAAGGTGTTCAGGCTCATAATGAGTGTTGAAGTCCTCCTCCTTCTGTCTGTCACTCAGTGTGATGTGGGATTTGACGTGAGTGCTGAAATTCCAGTGCGGTTTCATCTGGTGATAATCCCACAGATCTGCATCAGTGTCCACTGGCACCTTTGATCTTCCTAAGACTCACTGCGTGTGTGAATGTGAGTGCTCTTTCCCAGGATGCACTGCTCCAGCTGGGGAGGTAATGGGCAGTTTTGTAGGGACTTCCCAGCCACTGAAGTCATCTAGTTCAGACGTCAAAGCAATCAAGCGTTTCTCTCAGGTGACTGAGCTTCCTCGGATCGCCTCACGACTCCCCTGTACGCCTCCGCTCTTGTTTTGAGTCAGATTCCACTTGATGCAATAGTACATGACATCAGCGAGCCGAGTTCAGCGGGTTCTCCGCAGGTGTCGCTTTACGGAGCTAAAAAGCTTTTTTGGCATTAGTGAAGGCCTTGCAGTAAGAGAATTAGTGATATTTACAGCTGTAGCGTGTTGATGTAAAGAAGATGTTTTAAACTTTCTTTTTAAAACAGCCAGCTCAGAAATCTGTTTGGATGAAACACAGTTTAAGCTGTTGCAAAATAGCTTGTAAAAATGACATACATGCACATGTGACTGCAGGTGAATTCTGTATAAATGTGCCAACAAGTTTCCACAAAACATGAAATCAGTTACATTAGCCAGCAGCCAATGAACTACACTGCTTGTTAAACTTTCATTTTGCACATTTTTGGATTACAGCAAACTCATAAAGTGAAATAACGTAAATAGAGGTATGGTACACATACATGAATGCATAAATAAATGTTTGATAAATACATTTTGAATTAAAATTCACTTAATATGAGCTCACTGAAATTTAAGCTGAAAATAAATTAAATATAAATATTAAAAACTGTAAACTTAAAGGAGACATGTTAATATTGAGAACCTATAGAGTAGTATAGCATCCTTCATATCTCCAAAGAGTCTTCATATTTATAAAAAAAAACATACAACTTTACGATTCTCTCCGAAAACATCCGAGCTCTTCTTTTTCTTCACGAGCTCTTCTTCTAAACTTTATTTAACTAAATTAAAAAAAAGATTTAAAAAAGAGATTTTTTTTTTTGAAGACATGTACTTGATTTTATTGTTGACAACATTGACGAAAAAGTTACTTTACAGTGGAAAGATGTTCTTTTAGGCATTATTGAAAGCTCTAAAGATAAACAGACCCACAGTTTTTAAATTATTATTATTATTTATTTATTTTAATGGATAAATTTCATATTCATATATGTAAATTCTCTGGGGGAAAAAAATCCATGTTTTATAGCATTTAAAAATTAAGTGAACCATTATATTGAGTCCATATTGCCCTCAAAGAAACAAAAAGCTATTTGAGTTTTACACTATTTAATATATTCCTATAATATTGTTTATATCTCCCCCTAGCATTTGAAATGTGTTGCATTTATTGTTGTTGTAACTGTATTGAATGTGTTCACATACTGTTTAAAAAAAAAAAAAAAAAAAAAAACTTTCTGAAGCTTATATGAACCCAGAAGGAGTGTATTTAGCACAGAAATACTCTGTCACATGTCCAAATCGTTTTTTTTTTTATTTGGCCTTGTTTAGCATGAGAATCCAACTCTTTAATAGTGTAGATAACTAAGAATGCATTAGACTCCCCCTTTAAAAGAAGATATATATATAAAAAATTGCTTTGGCAACAAACTGAAATGAAATGAAAGTACTAAAATGACTAAAAATAAAACAGATATGAATTAGTGCTCCAGATACAGTATTAGACATTTATAAACAATTCTACAAACAGAAAGAGATGAAAAATTAGGGTAGAATATGTAGATGGCAGTGTAGTGGGTTATAAAAGAGTTTGTGTATATGTGAGCTGTAATTGTGTTGGTGGTTTTGAGGGCAGCAGCTGTTGAGTGAGTTGGCCGAGCCGTACTATCCATTGAGAACATCAGAGCCAAACACACACACATGCACACACAGAGCTCTCAGTCCCAGAGCAGCTCTTCTCATTTTTTCCCAGCAGACTAGACAGACAGACATACACACACACACACACACACACACACACACACATCCACACTCTTCTCCAGCAGATGGGCCGGTTGGGGGGATCAGAGTCCAGCTGCCCATGAAATCAGACTGATGAGTCAGCAAACGCAAGGCGACGTTTCTGCTTCTGGAGACAAAAAAAGCAAAGAGAATCATCTTGCAGGCGCTTTCATCAGCGGGTCATTAGAGCGCCGCAGCTCAAGGTGTTTGGCCGGCGCATTCTTTATGCATGCTGTTACTGTCCCTCCTGGGACGGTCGGGGAATCTGAGATTGTAAATCGTGCTCGTTCCCATCATGCAACGCGACGCTGTGGATTTACAGCGGTTCAGAGGATGTTCCTAGGCACTTGCGAGGCTTAATCATGGTGAAATCACTGTAATGCAAGCCTTCAGTGACATACTGCTATAAAATTGCAGAAATGCATAGCAAATTAAAAAAAGTGTGACTGATTTTGGAAGTAGAATTTTCTTGGATTGATATTTTCTTGGTCCTAATACAATACAATTTTATTTCTAAGGACATTTAAATAAACAGAGTTGGACAAAGTGATTTCTAGTTAAAATACAATTTTAAAAGTAAAATATAAAATAATTATATATAAAATATTAACCTATTGTCATAATTTTAGGTGTGGTTGAGGGTTAAGTTTGGGCTTAACAGATATACCCCCGGTTTCACAGACAAGGCTTAAGCCTAGTCCCAGACTAAAGTGTAAATCTGAGCTGTTTTAACTGAAATAAACTTGCACTGACTGATCTTAAAATATATCAGTGCCTTTGTTTTGTCTCAAGATGCACACCAGTAATGTTTTTTTCTAAGGCATGTTAATAAAAATTACTTAAATTTCCTAATTGAACAATGGCCTAATCCTGGCTTAGTCTAAACCCTGTCTGTGAAACCGGGCCATGGTTTCTTTCAACCAATAAAAAGTCTGATCAAATATGTTTTCCATAGTTGTAAAAACATTGTGATTTAAAGACTTATTCTTAAGGGTTTGTTTTACAGGGATATATTAAAATCTGCTTACATAATAGTTACATTTTTAATGTTTAAATTTATGAATTTTATTTTAAATTCATATTATTTATTTTATTTAAAAAAAGTTGTTTAAGAGACCATTATTTTAGTATTATTTATATAATATTTATTAATATTTTGTATTAGCTTTTATTTTTATATAGTAATAGAAAATGTTATATAGTTTTAATTTTTAAGCATTTAACAAAAAAAAAAACTTTAAGGATTTTTATGTGCATTTATCATTTTTATTTGTACATAATGTTAGAAAATATATTTACATAAACCTTTTTTTAAAACATTCGTTAGCCATTTTTTTGGCCATTTTTGTATTTTGATAAAATTTTGCAATTTTTAATTTAATTTAATTTATTTATTCATTTATTTTTGCTGTATGGGAGTCAAGTGACTGTGGGGTATTTCGTTAACAGCCTTTAGCTTTTTTACTTTATCCAATTATATTTAGGCTTCAGCATTCATTAAGTTGTGTTCTATTGTGAAAGTTATTTTGATAAACAAAATGTGTATAATCAGTCATAAACTTTTATTGGTGACAGAGCTTATTTATCCCAAAACAATGGAAAATTCCTATTAGACTTTATTTAAGGGAACCAGGGTGATGCTAACTTACAGGTTGGCCTACAAAAAAATACAGAGAGCTATTTTGGTCAGACAAAGGTCTTAAGATAATGTTGTTTGTTTGGACTAGTCATGAAAAAAGATTAATGTTCTGATACCACAACAGAGACACTAGGATTTACAAATGGCTTATTAGTTATATCTGTATATTAATCTGAGTCAGGAGAAAGTATTTTAACACTGAAAAACACATTACCCAAAGATAAAGTTCTTCTGAGCAGATCAGGCTCAGCAAAGATCCAGACCGTTTTTGGCTGAGCTATTATATGGTTCTTTGAACATTAAACATGTCCTTTATGTTATATTGCATGTTCTTCAGATCAGAACAGAGTACTGGTTCAAGGTTGCATCCATTAACAGAGTGAAACCCTCCCGGATTCTTTGCAGCACTAGTCATTAATGTTTTTAAGAACAATTTAGCTTAACAAGGTTATCTTATCACAGCAGGCTGTAATAAAGAAGAGAAATGTGAACAAAACCGGAAAATGACTTTTATAACGTCAAATGAGACATTTTTGTTGTGTAGGGAACCAAGTGTTAGTCTATAAACTTTCATCTAAGGTACTGTTACAACGTTTATTTTTGTAGTGCTAGCGTTTATGGACCTCCACTTGATGGGTTTCTTTTGTAAAAACCCCGTTATCTTTCTGTACCAGACAGCTTAACTTCAAAATCTTTCACATTCTTTGTATCCATCCACCATAATGAAAAAATATATATATATTGCACCGTATAACAAACACAGTCTGTCAAGTGTTTCCTGGGTTTATTGTGTCTTGAGCATCATGAATTCCTGTGAACGTGTTACAAACAGCCAGTAAATCTTTTGCTTCACTAATATGAGTCACATTAATACATGCGCTGAATCTCACAGTTCACTCCTACAGCTGCTTTTGATTATCTTACAAATTACTGTTCATGGAAGAAAGCCAGTGGCTCTTTTTTGAGCATAAAAGAGTTATTCACGGTTCAAAATAAAGGCCACAATTAGAAATAAAAAGGGTTTTCCAGTCTGATGTCATAGGAGAAACATTATTTTTAAGAGTTTTGTGAAGAAAACATCTATGTTTTGGTGCTTTAAAGAACCCTGAAACCAAACCACAGATCTGAAGAACCTATTATGTCAATGTAGAATTGTACAACATAAAAATTATCATTTGTTGAACCCTAAAAGTTGCAGGGAATAATAAAGAACTATTCATAATCATTTAAAAGTCTGCTTGTAGTCTTCAAAGAAGAAAAATCACAAATGAGGTATTTTGAGAGATTAGACTGAGAGCAAATTATCTCTCCTACTGATGTTTCACCTGCAAAGAAAAAAAAAATAATAATAATTTCACACGAGTTTGAAAGGAAATGATATGCGTATCTCAAACGTTGCTTGATTTTACAACATAAAGTACTACAGCCTGTGATCAAAAGTCAGAAATTTCAGTAAAACTATATCTCATCAAATTCAATGTCTTAATAATCAGAGCTGCTATCCACATTTTATATCTCTATACACTCTTAAAAATAAAGATGCTTTAAAAGGTTCTTCAAGCGATGCCATAGAAGAACCATTTTTGGTACCACAAAGAACCATTCAGTCAAAGGTTCTTTAAAGAACCATCTCTTTCTTACCTTTTTATAATCTGAAGAACCTTCTTTCACCACAAAGAACCTTTTGTGAAACAGATGTTCTTCAGATGTTAAAAGGTTCTTTATGGAACCATTTAGACAAAAAGGTTCTTCTATCTCATCGTGAAGCACCTTTATTTTTAAGAGTGTACTAGGGATGTCACAATACCAAAAAAAAAAAAAAACTAAATAATAACTCCATTTTAAACCTTTTAACATTACAAAAACACAACATTAGTGGCACTTGGCCTTCAAATGATAAATAAAGTAAAAGTGTTGATTTGGTACTGAAGTAACGGTACTTTTGACAACACTATACTGTAGTCCTGTTGCACTCTATACTATACTCCTATTGTCTCATTTGTATCTATTTTTAGATTTTCTAGGGAATTTGAAGAGAAACATCCAAGATGAAGTTGAGCACTCCATTAAACCTCTTATAAGCTAAGAAAGTGCTACTACAAAGACATACATGTTTCCACAAGTTTGCAGTATATAAAAATGAAAGCAGAATGAGAACAACTAAATCCATTTCATGCTAAAGCAATGAGTTGTTTTCATTCTTCTGTTCTTGTAAAGATGAGTACTGCCAACATATTTCCCTGTAGAAAACAGATTGCTCCATGACCTGTTCGATTCTGTCAACTGTGAAGATCAACATATCTTTACTCTTCTCTTTCTCTGCCTCTCTCTCACTGCAGTTGAAATCTTACACCATCTAACACCTGTTCAGTTGTTCTTACAAGCGTTTCACTGCCGTCTCCATGTCAGTTTTCTTCTTTTACTATCTTTCTCCCTCTTTCTTCCTCCTTACTCCCACATGTTGCACTCTTTTCCTGAAATCATGCTGTAAAAAATGAGACGTTACAACCTGATTTCATGAGACAACAACTATTTTATGAGGTGGTGATTTCGTATGAATTTGTACAATGTGATTTGTATAGAAAGGTATGATTAAAGGCGACATATTATGCCCCTTTTTACAATATGTAATATAAGTCTCTCGTGTCCCCAGAATGTGTCTATGAAGTTTCAACTCAAAATACCCCACAGATAATTTATATAATTTTGAAAATGCTTATTTTGAGTGGAAGCAGAAACACACTGTTTTTCATGCCTGTCTCTTTAAATGCAAATGAGCTGCTGCTCCCCGCCCCCTTTTCCAGAATTGAGCTGTGCCATTACAACTCATACCTGCTAAAAACATCTGTTTTGTCTCTGATTATCATGTTTATTGTGCTGAAATCATGCATTTTAAACCATATTAGTTTAAACTTCTGATATATGTTTTTCTGAGCACACATCCGAAGCACAAGGACAGAAAGCGGCTGTCACAACATGTGAGTACTAAACTAAGTTCTCATTCACACACAAGTTTACCTTAAAAACACACATAAGTTACAAAAACAGTAGGTTGTGTCTGTGAAGGTAAACAGCTGCGAAATAAATCACATGTTTATTTTAGATCTGTGGCAGCAGCAGTATACAGTAAATAAATCAATAATTCCACTGCTCTCTTGTCTCCTCTGAGGCTGGGACTCTAAATAGTACTATGTGTGCATCAGTGCAGCCAAAGGCAGAACAGTTAGCATGTTTTGCTCAAACTTTCGCCATTGCATTAGAACTGGTACACCGTTGTCGCTTGCGAAATCAAAATGACGGCTCCGTGGGTGGAAACTTACAGATTAAGGGGTGGTAATATTATAATGAGATCCCTTTGCAACGTCACTAGGGGAGCGAAATCAGATGCGCTAATTTTTTCAGACACTTGCAGAAAAAGGCTTTCCAAAAAAAAAGTTACTGGGTTAATCTTTTTCTTTCTTTCTTTCTTTCTTTTTTTTGACAAAAAAAGTCGTGAATACACTCAATTCGTCAAGGATAACACAATAAAGTTTAAAATAAAACTTGTTTCCATTGTGGTCCTTGATGTGAAGCACAAACTCCACTCCCGGTAACAGGTACACTGGCACTGCATTATAAATACAAAACTTACAATAAAATTCCACATTTACAAAAATTTACAGTCGCAAATAACCACATACGTAATACAAAATCATCAACAAAACAACCTACTTAAAAGCCAACTTTTAGCTTTTAAACTAAAACTAACCATATTTGAAATACCTTTAATATCCAGAGGTAACTTATTCCACAAAAGTGCCCCAGAATATCTAAAAGACCTATAACCATACATAGTTTTAAAACAACATAATGTAATATCCATAAGACTTTGCCTAGTTTTATAACAATGTTGCTCATTTACCCTAGAAAAAAGTGCATTAAAATATGAAGGAGCTCTATTATTGATAATCTTATGTACCATTTTTTTATTTAATATGTTCTAGTCTACTTTCTATAGGTAACCAATCAAGACAATTAAAATGGGAAACTTCCACATGTGTAAAACGACTAAACCCTGAAACTAACCTTATCAATTTATTCTGAGATTTTTGTAATTTATCCAACCAACCACGAGACAAATCAGCCATCCAAGAAATACACGCATATTCGAAATGACATGACACTAAACATGATGCAAGTAATTTTATAATCTGTTTATCAAGAAAACTAACATGTCTGGCAAGAAATTTTGTTCTAGCATTAACCTTACCCAGGACTTTCATAGTCATACTTACACCACTTAAATCATTGTCAAGGACACATCCAAGATAATTAACAGAAGTTATATTTGATATTAAACAATCCCCCACCTTAACAGACAACTTAGAAACCTTATTAATTTTTTTAGACCCAAATAAAATGGATTCCGTTTTACCTAAATGCAACATCAGTTTGTTTTCAGAGAGCCAGTCTCTTACCTTACAAAGCTCCTTACCTAAATTCACTTGTATCCTACCAACAACCTTATCTGAAATTAATAAAGCAGAATCATCAGCATATAAAACAAATTACAATCACAAACTGCTTGCATGTCATTTACGTATAAAAGAAACAAAAGAGGGCCTAAAACACTTCCCTGAGGGACTCCATTTTTTAACCAAAGTTTCCTCAGAAAGAACCCCATCAATTTCTACCCTCTGAACTCTCCCAGTTAAGTAAGAATCCAAACAGGCTATCACTTTACTTGAAAAAGCCATGACACTTAACTTATCTAAAAGTATTTAATGATTTACTGTGTCAAATACTTTCTGGAGGTCTAAAATACCATACCACACATTTTACCTTCGTCTATCTGCCTCCTTATAAAATCTGTTAAATAATGTAAAGTACCAGTCGAATCGATTTCCTAAAACCTGACTGAAAATCATAAATTAAACTACTCTTACTTAAATACTCATACATCTGTTTATACACAATTCTTTCTAAAAAATTTGAGGCCACACTAAGAATGGAGATTGGACGATAGTTTCCAGGATCGCATCTGTTACCTTTTTTGAATAACAGAATGATTTTAGCTAACTTCATATCAGATGGAAATATACAATTTTCTAAGGAAAGATTAACAATAAATGTAATAGTTGGAGCTATAATATCTGCAGCATCTCTTAAGAATCTAGCTGGAATATCGTCCAGCCCAGTTGACTTAGACACTTGAAGCTCTTCAAGCATTTTATTAATTTGATTTACACTAACTTTAGCAAAAGAAAAACTATTTGGCAATATAATACAATTTTCACATTTCTTTGGTTGGTAGATGCACCGGGGACCTGATTATAGCACTTAAAACCTGGAAAAGTCAGATTTTCATGATATGTCACTTTTAAAAGAAATGTAAGCATGAAGGTCCATCAGTGACACTAAAGCAGATCATACGAAAGTGAATTAAATTGTATGAATTCACCAAAATGTAAAATTCAAATGAATTGGATAAACTAAATAGAAGTGTGTTGGATGTTTGTGGTACTTTTAAAAACTGAAGTAGACAGCTTGCATGGCTTTTTGGGTTCAATCCATCTATGTAATTATTTTAAGTAACTGTGTTGCCTGAACTTAAATGTCAAGTTGCCATGACTTCTAAATAAACATCCCTCGCACACCTGGGTGGTTCCGACCAGGTGCATACAATAGAAAAAAATAAAAAGTAAAAAGTATTGTGCTTTCTTGTAAAACTTACTGATTACCAATGACCAATTTAGAATTAGTAACTCTAAAGTTTAAAGTTTTTCATCTAAAATTTTCATCTAAATTTTAATAAGACAAAAAAAACAACAACACTGAAATACCTTTAAAATGGCACAAAGAGACTTCAAGAAGTTACGGAACATAACGACCAAATAACAACAACAAATAAAACTAGTAAATTATCAAAAAATGCAACCATATTAGTGATTCATGTGCACGCTGGGAAAAGGGTGAATGCAACTGAACCTGAAAAAAATAAATAAAAAATCAAAGTTGTAAATAAAACAAAGACTGTTGGAGCACATTTTACTAAGAAAATACTATTTCAGTTAAACTCAGTTTCTTTGTAATTATTTGCAAAATTTACTAGCAATTGCTGAGAGAACATTGTGTCAAAGTAAATCCTGCACTATTTTTCCTCCCAGCGTATTTGACCTAAAATTGCATTTTGCTCATACACTTCCTCGTTTGAATAAACTAGACTATGTGTATAAGTATGTAGGCCCCGTCCACACGGAGACGCATTTAGCTGTGTACGTAAAGATTTTGTATCTTATAGGCGTTCCGTTCGGACGGATCCAGCGTTTTGGGAGCGTGAAACTGCTATTTTTTTAAACCGGGTCCCAAAGTGGATAAATCTGAAAACGCCAGCCTTACGTTTATCATGTGTTCAGCCAATCCATGTGTAAGTGTGGACTACACCTGTCCACACTTATACATTTTCATTTAAAAACGCTTCTTTTTCTCTCAGTTTTGCCCTTTTGTCCACACTGAGATGGTGTTTTTGTCAATGAAAACAAAGCTTTCCAAAGCTCTCCATAGTGGAAAAATTTGAAAACGCAGTTTTCACGTTATAGTGTGAAGTGTGAAAACGGAGGTATTTGAAAATGATGATGCATTTAGTCATGTGATGCATATAGTTCCGATAGACATATGTTTATGCCAGTATTGTGCCTGTTACCTGCTGTTCACTTTAACACAATTGCTAAAGGTACTGTACGTTACTTTGTTCAGTTTTTATATCACAGCCCTGCAAAGATGACCGAAACTTTGCTCACAATTTCTGTCCTACAGCAAAATATGAGGGCAGTTGCGGTTTAGTCCAAACATATAATGGTGATTGAGTGCAACCTGAATTGTTCTGCGTTTTCCAACATTTCAGTGTGGATGTAAAACATTTGGAAAACGCTAGTGTGGATGGAGAGCATTTTCAAAATGAAAATGACCTTTTCAAATATTTCCAAATTAACGTAGACGTAGCCCACATCTTAATTTAAAAATAAATACATAAATAATTAAAAACCACATCATGAAGCTTGTGTTTCTAAGATTATGAATTAAGAAAAAAACTGCAATAAATAGTACAATGTTGCTTATTTCTACAGCATTATTATTGATCTAATCATTTTACATTCCCTCAGCCTGTGGCTTCCTTTATTTTTCCTTCTCTCTCTCTGTCTCTCTCTCTCTCTTCATGAAAGCATGTCTTTGTGGTTGTGTCTTTGGGTTCTGCTCTCGCCCTTTTCATCAGCAGATATTTGAAATCTAACTAACCCTATTCATGGTCTGCCAGCTCAGCCTGCGTCCGGCCTGCGCTCAGCCGGCGTTCATGCCACACAACACAGATGGCCCGGTGCGGGGGAATCTCAAAAATTCGGTTCAGGAGACGCAGGCGGCTGACAGCTGGTTCCAGCACTTTTTTCTCCATCCCACTGTATGGCAACAGCTCACCGACCACCAACCACCGCAGCTCGGCACCATCTGTACACCTATCGTGTTCTGCTCAGATCTGACGATAGTCAGACTTTCCCAGGTTTAGCGTTACAGTCTGCACTTTTATGTAGCTTCTTACGGAGCGTCCTGATACTGTGTGGCTGACAGTTTCAGACATTAAATGCTCAACTGAGCTAATTAAGATCATGGTTCTGGTATCAGTACATCATATTTTGTCTGCAGATTTCTGATCAAGGTCCAGAACAATACCAGTTAGTTTGGTGAACAGATGGGGAACCGGAGACGAACGCAGATGCTAGCTGACACTAACACGCTAACGTTTATGCATTTGGCAGGCTCCTTTCCGGTGCTGGACTTTGAAACTGTAGCTTGCCAAGCTAAAAGCTACTCATAATTTAAAGTAAACTATTCTTACAGCTACACTAACAAAATTAGCTGATTGGTACACTCTCAGAAAAAAAAGGACAAATAACTAACAATAACTAAAGCTCAAATAAAAATGAATAAAGAAACGCACACTCACATACATACATACATACACATATATATTACAAAAAACACACAAGAAAATTGCTAAAACTTTTATTTTTAAATGAAAAAAAAAACTATTATAGTATCTCAATGACACTAAAATAAAAATACATACATACTGTCACGGTGCACACACGAGGGAGGAACAAGGACATGCAGACGAGGACGTAAACTCAAATAATAGTATTTAATAACATCAAGGCAGGACAAGACAAGGCAGAGAGACAGGATACACCGGGAAGTAACGAGTAGACCAGACCAAATCAAACTCAACAGACAGTACTTAAATACACAGGGTAATTTACACATAATCACATAAACACACCTGGACACAAATTAACTAATAATGACATGAAACAAGACAGGAAACAAACCAAATATGGACACAAGAGGCAAGAACAGATGACACACAACAGAACCCTGACATAACTCCCCCCTCCCAGAAGGCGTGTCCCACGCCGTAACAGTTCCACCGAGGGGGGGTGGGCGCTCTGGAGGCCCCTCTGGACAAACACGGACAGGAACACAGGACGGGGACCTCCAGAGCGGAACAGACAGACAAAGGAGGCCATGGCGGAGCAGGGAGCTCTGGAAGCCATGGCGGAGCAGGGAGTTCAGGAGGCCATGGTGGAGCTGGGAGCTCAGGAGGCCATGGCGGAGCTGGGAGCTCTGGAGGCCTCGGTCCCCTTGGCCCGGCCCCTACAGCCGGAACCATTTTACCCCCCAAAAAAAATTTCCCTGGGGAAGTTAGGGGGTATCAGGAGCCCTCCGGGGCTAGACACAGACAAACAGGACAGGACATCCCACAGGAACCAGAAGCCCTCCTGGGCTGGCTTGGAAGCTGAGGCTTCCTCTGGGCATGACGAAGAGTCAGAGGCCCTCACAGGGTCCCTCAGCAACCGCTTCCATTTCCACGACAAGGGGGCAGGCGGCTAGAATGGCCTCCATGGCCACAACAAGAGGAGCCGCCTGCCCCAGACGAGTCTCCATGGACAAGACAAGACATGACATGGTTCTTTAAAATGTTCCTGTGGGCACAACAAAACAAACACACGGCACTCCTGGCCTGTGACATGTGGACTCGATCCACGGGTATATCTCCCGCGATCGGCGGGCATGAGGGCTCGCAGCCAGCGGACTCGCGGCACTCGTGGCGATCCCGCCGAACTCCCACGCCGTCTTGCAGTGGGCTATGGTGGGATATAACGAGCGGCGACTTCCATGCCGCGGGACAGACAGGAAACAGGAAAAAACAAAACAAGGTGAAGGGGAGCCGCTTACGGTTAGGTCTGGTCTTCTGTCACGGTGCACACACGAGGGAGGAACAAGGACGAGGACGTAAACTCAAATAATAGTATTTAATAACATCAAGGCAGGACAAGACAAGGCAGAGAGACAGGATACACCGGGAAGTAACAAGTAGACCAGACCAAATCAAACTCAACAGACAGGACTTAAATACACAGGGTAATTTACACATAATCACATAAACACACCTGGACACAAATTAACTAATAATGACATGAAACAAGGACAGGAAACAAACCAAATATGGACACAAGAGGCGGGAACAGATGACACACACAACAGAACCCTGACACATACATACTGTATATAACTAATGGAACTGTTTTCCAGTCTTTTTCTTTCTTCACAATTATTGAATGAATTAGTAACATAACTATTACAGAACAAATCACCATGCACAATGCAGTGTGACAAAAAAAAAAAAAAAAACAAACAATTCGACTATTTGCAGTTTTCAACCTAGACTGTTTTGGAAGCCACTGAACTACTATCATAACTTAAAAAATAAAAAAGTTGAAATTGTTGCTATCACTATACTTTTGACTCCCTGAAACTAACTTACACTTACAGTTCAAGCTCAGTGCATTTCTCATGTTTTATGGAGCAGCAGGGTTTATAAGTGAACATCTGTGTGGAATTTACTAGTGGGTTGTAGAAGCCAAATGGCCACACTTTGGCACAAGCTTAAGAGCGTCAGCAGTGGAGTGCAAACAACCAGCGTTGCCATCCGCATTCGGCTGCTTGTTTGCCAGCTGCAGACTGAGGAGCCCTTAGAGAAATGCTAGAGGAAAATTTTGTCCTGCATTTAAGACCAAAGAAAGTCGTTTTTTTATGAATGGAGAGGCCTTGAGACTTCAGGGAGATCAGAAGTCATGTTTACCCACAGGATACAGATGCAATTACACAGGAGATCCTAACTGACAGTATTTAGAGATCCAGCTCTCGGGAATTTTCGAACACCTTCCTGTTCCAATTTGTCTTTTTTCTATATGGAGAATATTATCCTGAACTTTAAGGTCTTTATGGGTTAGTAATGTAATGGTCTCTTCAAACAGACAGATTATTGTCTGCTGTGCTGGGAGGGAATGAGTCTGTGTTTGCCGTTCACATGTGTGATTCATTTGCCATGCAAGAATATGGCAAACGTCCCACCGCAACAACACAGCCATATTGTACGGGTGTGTTTGTATAATACATCAAAAGCAAAGGAGAAACGCCTTCAGACAAATAATAAAACTGCTGTGAACAGAAAGTTATGCTTACTTATGCAGTACAAAAGTACTGTGCTGGTAACGTGTCACAATGATGGTATCAGGCAGTAATATCATGGTATTTTGATATGGTACTCTTGTAGTTAATGATTGTCAGATTTACTGTAAAAAGTAGTTACCTGAAAGAGCCATTTTACCTGATTTATCTATCTATCATCTCTCTCTCTCTCTCTCTCTTTCAATGCATGCATATACTTAAAAAATTCCAAAACACTATGGTAATATCATAAAACTTATTTTTTAGGTGATTTGACTTGCTATTTTTGCCTGATGGATGATAAAATGGGCAGGTAAAATATAAAAAATATTAAAAAGTTGAAGTTTTTTACTCTGACCTATGAATAATGACAGAGCATCTAACAAAAAAAACAACCAAGCACCCACATACAGTATAAACACGCTAAAAACCATCAGAACATTTTAGTAACCATAAAGCAACACACTGGCAACCAACAACAACTATATATAAAAAATATATAAATGTACTTATTTACTGTTAGTGCATTAATATAGAAGTGAATGATTGCTGTAATATTGCTCTGTCATCTATAAATTCTCTAAAATGTGCCTGAGGTTAAAAAAAAAAAACTTCTGATATTTAATTTAAAGTCTGAGTTGTTGTTGCTTATAACTTAAGGTGTGTAATAAAAGCAAATGAATAAACAAATGAAAAACATTTCAGCTTTTTCACTTAACTCTGTGGCCAAATCTAAAGCTCTTCATCATATTTACAGCACTGGATAAGAACAAACTCGCTGCTGTCTGACCTGTTGTCATCTTTCTAATATGCCATAAACAGTCGTGAAGATGCACAAGCACTTCCTTTGCATAAATTAGTTTGGATAAACCTCCTAAGAGTTCATTTCCGTTCAGAAATAGAGGTTGAGGAGAGATTATGTTGATAAACACCCCCCCCCCCGCACATTCAGTTCCACTGTAATGAAAGGCTCATGGGTAATAATAACCGATGGTAATGTGCACAGAGAGAGATATGAGGTACATGTCCTCTGGAACTCCATGTTTGACAGTTTTATTGCTGTTAATGAAACGCGTGGCATGGGAGTATTAAGCCGTCATCAAATTGACATCTTTAATTAAAGTGGCAGCTTAATTAAAAATCAAATTAACTGTGAAACTCTAATGAATAGAAAAATGCAAAATGCAAGACTTGACCTTCAAATCGGACTGCTCCAGATTTCAACACGCCGACAAAATGCTTCTTAAATGAAGTTGGAATCTGTACCTGCAATGTTGCCCTGAGACACAATAAGAGAGTTTGTATGAGGTGGCTGATTTAATTAAAACCTGATATTTAATTGTTATGACTGACGGTGGTTAAGAACTGTCAATACATCAAAACTAAAAAATAAGATGCATGAAACAACTGGCATTTTAAGACATGACTGAGGCAGACTTTTAAAAGAGCAAAAGTTATCCAAATATCAGCGCAGTTCTTAAAAGGAACAGATCAACAAAAAAATAAAGAAAGAAAAATAAATAAAATGAAACTAACTAAATAAATAAATAACATTTATGTCATCATATACACTACCTACCTACCTACTTACCTAAATGAATGAATGAATGAATGAATGAAATTAATTAATTAATTAATTAATAAATAAATAAATAAATATTGTGCTTCTTAGCTATTTTGGAGATTGACAGCACCATTCCTCATTCATTATATTACTTGGATCTTGTTAAATCACTTGCGTTATTATATTATATTATATTATTTAATATATGGATGAAATAATTTGTAAAATTATTAACAGGAGTGGCCATAATATTCTATAAAAAATTATTGTTTTTCACAGAACAAAGCCATACAGGTTTGGAAGAATGTCTTTTGTTCCTTTAATAATAATTATTCTTTAAATATCTACTTTGAACATTGTATATCATGCATTTTATGATGACGAATAGCTGTAAAGCTTGTCAGAAAGCACTGCTCATTTAGCTAATTTATGAGGTGACAGGCTTATGTGACAAAACCACATTCTGCATCAGTTACCTGATTACCTGAACTTTTCTGCTTCATCTCATTGTACTAGCATTAAGAACACGTCCTGTCTTTGTTGGGAATTGAAAACGAAAGAAAGAAATATGAAATTGCCCAGTGTATCCAGCTGATTTGACTAGTCAAGTGACTAAAATCACTGGAACGCACACCACATCATAAATATGAATTCTGAACTCATAAATAGGAACTTTCCAGGATGACAATGGCATAATTCCTTACAAAACAGGATGTTAATAACTAGCATATTTTAAAATAAAAATACATTAATTTGAATTAGGAGGTACCCAGTAGGCCGACTTGTTCAAGATGATGTGACTTTTTTAAAAATAGGTTCCTTTACTGTAAAACCTTTTATTTTTTCTGTAATCCTTTCAAATGGTGCATTTATTCTTAATCTTATCTGCCTTCAATAAGAGCTGATCCACTTACAGGAAGGAAATGTTTCTGGGGGATATAAAAGCTGGAAAAAATTACAGAATCTCTCTCGCTCTCTCTCTCTCTCGTCATGCTCTGATTATCTCTCTTTTGTCGGGGCTGTTGAACACTGAGGGCTTTGGGAAACCAGTGACTAGAAAATACCGGCGAGGACTGTGAGTCCTCCACAGACAGTCACACCGTCCACTGCTCTAATAATCGAACTAATGACCATGCTAATTATGAGCAAGCTGCTCTAGTGGATACTTCGCGAGCTGCTATCAGTTCTCATGCATCAGTGACCAGAAAGTAACACCTGCTATATTCATTCTCAAGCCAAGAGAACAGAGAGCTGATGCTTTCTAAAAAATATTTTTTTTCTTTATTATTAGGTGAAGATCTAGCTGAAGGATTATACCAAGAAATACTACCACGTCAACATTGTGTCATGATAATACAGACCCTCTTTCCTTTGTCACATTATGTAAACATTGGCCTCTAGTTACAATTTATTGCAGTTTATTCTGTTTGTTTACGATTTCAGAAAGTAATTCCAATCATGCATATTATATAGGGTGTTTTTATGTGGTTCTTGTCAAATAAGAGAAGTCAACACTTTCACAAACTTCTAAGTTTACAACCTTTAATTACAAGTTCAAAACTATTTTGAACCATTTGTCTAATGGAAAACACAGGTAATTCTGCCACAAAACACCTTAAGATTCAGTCTTAGGTTTTATTTGTTGGAATCCCGCTAGCTAAAATAGCATTAGCATTCAATTAGCCAAATTAAGTTAGACTGACCAAATTACATTAAGTTTCCCTGTATTCAGCTTCTCAGATGTGTAACCTGATCCTCTTCAACCTCAGCAAGCAGAAACAGTCAGTTATTCCCGTCCTGCAGAAGCATTTATTCATTTAGCATCAGGTGCTTGTGCTTCGGGCTTCAACAAACCCTGCTGGACGGCGACTTTTATGACTGAACGCCTGCCGTCGCCCACAATAAATAACCCAGAGCACAGGCTCCAGGCTAAATAGAGTGACTCAAAATCAGTGTGGAGAAATGAAAATAAAGGCCTGGCTGCATGTTTGGCGAATCGGCGGGTCTATAATATCGAATATGAGCGGTGAGAACGGATGGGGAGGTGTATAGCTGGGTCTTCTGTCATATCGCGTTTATGCTGGCCAAGTGCCATTTTCCTTTCACTCTGCCCTTTAATCATAGCCATAATGAACAGCCCCTGGGCTTCGGCGATTGTAATGTGATGATACGATGGAGGATGGAAGACAGAGAATTGGCTGTATAAAAGGTGACAGACTATGTTCACCCACCGTTTGGACTCTTATTATATTAGCTTTCTGTCTTTCTGTAATGCTAAAAGGTGAAGACAATTCAGTATTCGTGATTCACATGGGACAAATTGGTGTATTAAAGGATTTTGTTTTTAGCAAACTAATAAAAAATCATGTCATTACATGCCAGTAAGCTGTGAATACAAAAATCATCTCTTCTCCATGCAGTTCAGTCTCTGTTGATCTGTCAAAAAGGACGGAAAAGCATTTAAAAAGCATTCAATATGAATTGTGTACTACATTGCAAGTCATGTAATGAATACGTTGCTGTTCCCTGAAACTTGCTCTCTACTTATCAGTTATGGTGCATTTGTATCTGATCAAGTCAATAACATTTGGTTACAAAAATGATGTTTGCAACACTAGTCAAACATTTTTATAGTCTATCCCAAAGAAAAAGAAAAAAGGTACAAAAGCTGTCTCTGGAGCATTACCTTTTCAAAAGGAACCATTTTAAACCTTAGTTACCCCTAATGGCTGAGTATATTAGTACCTTGGGGTTGTGGCTAGAAGGGATACAGCTAAAACCGGAAGCTAACAATAAATTAAATTTTCTACCTATAAGATTGTGATTTATTAATGTCTGCACCTACCCCAACCCTAAACCTACCCCTTACAATAATGCAAAAACAGTAATTATTGTTGTACAGTGAGACAAAAATTACGCTATATTGATGTGCGCATGCCCAGTAGACTAATCTGTATACCATCTAGCCTTAACACTTAAAGGTACATATTATTACTTAAAGTGTATAGTATATAAAGTAAGTACCTTTTCAAATAATAGCTCCCCTAGGACAGCTTTTGTACCTTTTTTTCTGAGAGTGCAGCTCACAGCAAACGTTCTCAGAACGTTCTTCCCGCAGTATTCATAGAAAATTTGTTTAAAGTTATCTGGTCTTTAATAATGTCTTCAAAATGCCAGCACAAAAAAAAATAATAAACACATAAATAAATAAATAAATATTTATACATTATTCATGATTTTTTTTTCTCTCTGATAGTTTTAGTTGGAACATTCAAAAGTAACATTCCCATAATGTTTGCTAAATGATAAAATGAAATGTTTCCTTAACGTTTGAATAACCAAGAAAAAAAGTTTTATTTATTTATTTACTTACTTTTTAAAACCTGGACTTTTTGAACATCAAGAGAACATTCTCAAATAACCTTTTCAGAACTTAATAGGAACGTTAGAAAAACATATTATGGGTGCATATTTTTGGTAGATGCAATATGCATTTGTAGCCTAATTTGAGAACTTTGACAGAGGAGGATCAACCCAATCTCACGGGAAAATTTATAAACATACAAGAACATACAAATTCATTAAAAAAAGTCGCCCCCAAAACATAAATCTCTTTTTAGATTATCAGTGAATGACTTTCAGATTGTTTGTCCCACAATGTTATTGTATGACATGAAATAAATTGCTTATTCGTACATGACTGCTTATGTGGTACTTGTAAAAGAGCTGCACAGAATGTTTCCTTTCGTATTGCATAAAAGAAAGGAAGCCTTAGCATGACATGAGGGTGAGTAAATGATGGTAGAATTTTCAGTTTTGGGTGAACGATCCTGTCACGATTTAGAAATGTGTCCCCTTCACAAAGGGCAGTCGTGGCCTAATGGATAGAGAGTTGGATTTGTAACCCGAAGGTCGTGGGTTCGAGTCTCAGGTCTGGCAGGGATTGTAGGTGGGGGGAGTGAATAAGCAGCACTCTCTCCACCTTCAATACCACGACTAAGGTGAGACCCTTGAGCAAGGCACCGGACCCCCAACTGCTCCCCGGGCGCCGCAGCATTGACTGCCCACTGCTCCAGGTGTATGTTCACTACTGTGTGTGTGCACTTGGATGGGTTAAATGCAGAGCACAAATGGGTCACCATACTTGGCCACACACCACTTCCCCCTTTCTTCACACCTGCTAATGTTTTTAAATGTTGCCTTACAGGTTCATTTAACACTTTCAGCTTTGTAAAATATGATTCGTGCATTAACTGCATGCTAAATTACGAACAGCATTGAACGAGCTCACAAAGAGCCGTTGGCCCATTGAGCAAACCACAGCTCTGCCTGGAGCCGCTCGCTACGGTAATTTGATTCACCTAGACAGAGTGTGATGGAATTTAATAACCCGAACAGCGATGATGTGTGTCCGGAAAGAAGAAGGCAGCGAGTTTCTCCAGGAATCTGCAGGCGAGACTGAACCCACAGGAATGTTGAGCCCTGTGAGAAAAAAACACGGCTTCTCTCTCGCTACCAAAATTACATAAAGTTTGAACAATCACAATCTGTGCTGAGCTCCATATGAACGTGGATATCTAATGTTTTGGAACCTAAAATCAAGAACAGGTAGCTATAGAAGCCTGTTTCCACCACAAAATAAAAGAAGGAAAATTGCAACATTTTATTTCTGGTTTTGTATCTCATAATTCTGACTTGTTTCTCGCAATTCCGACAATTATAAACACAATTCTGAGAATAAAAAGTCAGGATTGCAAGATCTGAACTCAGAATTCTGACTTTCTTTCTTGCATTTCTGAGTTTATATCTCACAATTCTGACGTTTTTTTCTCTCAATTTGAGTTTACATCTTGCAGTTCAGTTTTCTATTTTTAGTTTTTATTAAAAAAAAATCAGTTGCACAGTTCTGATTTTTTCCTAAGAATTGCAAGTTTATGTCTGAGTTTATATCCGGCAATTTTTTTCTGAAAAAAAGAGAAATAAATGAACAATTATGAGAAAAAAAAGTTTGAAATGTGAGATGAAAAGTCACTTTATATAGAATATATAGAATAACAATTGTTAGTCGCTTTAATCGCTAAATGTAAATGTTCACCCAAAGCTGAAAATATGGCCATCATTTAGTCACCCTTGTGTCATTTCAAATACTCTTCTTTAGTCCATGAAACACATTGTTTAAGCATATCATGGCTGGCCTTTTCCATGTCAAGCTACTGTACAAAAAAAAAGAGTCATAGAGAATCATAAAAGTGTTTCATACTGTATGACTCTACAGTAAAAAAAAAACAAAAAAACATATGGTTTTCAAACGACATACGGGTGAGTGACAAAGTGTTCATTTTGGGGTGAACTATTCCTGCAACTGACCACGTTTAGTCACGTTTTTGAGTTAGGACACAAGTTGTTTGTAATATATGCAATCTGTTGGATTTCACACCAACTGTGTGTCATGGAGAGAGATCCTGTTTTAAGGTTCTTTGAGGTGGAAGTGCAATAGATCTTCCTCAAATCCTCAAGAGACATCGATATGTGCTGCTGGATGCTACTGTGAAAATATCCGGCTCAGCACCAAGAGATGCCAAACACAAGTCTAAAGCAGCTCTGGGCAGAGATGCATACACTGATCTATTGTTTCCTAGTTGAAATAATGGATTTTCCACCAAGCTGGGAACTCGGTTATAGTTTAGCAATTCTGTACAACAAATATGTCCATTTATTTTTCAGCTTCAGGCAAAATAGCCAATAGATAGGATCTAAAAATTAACTTTACGGCTCACCTGCCAATGCTGAGTGAATTCAGAAAATTTACCGGCAATGAAACTAGAATGATTTAGTATAGATTTCTGCTTAGCACAGCAATTTTGTGACAAACAGAGCAGCGTCATATACAAAACATGGCAAATCTAATTGTTACTCATTGCAGATTCCTTTCCAAGGCCAGTGTGGATGTTTTTACTTTTCTCTGGGAAGTTTTGCTGAATCTATTCCCCCTCAAGCATTCATGTATCTCTGTGATAAGGCTTAAAGATTGGACAGGTGGAACATTGTGAAATCAGTGAGCGCTAGTGAATGAAAACGCAAAGATTCCCATAAAAAGTATGTTTTTTCTTTTTTTTTTTCAATATTTATTGTTTTTTCAAAGATAAAAGTGGGCAGTCACATTTTAATGTACAATAATTGTTTACCGGCAATAATAATAGTTATAATAAACTGTTAAAAAAATAACTGTTGAATAAAATAACTGTTAAATAAGTGCTGAGATATTTATATATAATCTATAAATCTATAATATTTTGCATTATGTTATCCTTCAAACCATCTACAGCAGAGATAAGAATGCCACTGATAATTTTCCTAGTAGACACGAATGTGGGGTTTTCAGGACAGCGTGGGCGAATGAAAGCGGGGAAAAATTGGAGTTGCAGATTTAGCGCCATCTTTTTCTTTGGAACGCATCAATGGCTTTTTGTGTGGCTGCTATATGAACAAAGGAATCAGCTGCATCACACTGAAGAGCTGCTTGTTCTGTAAGTCTGAGGATGTGTACAGTCACAGGTGATTATGCTTTCTAAGTGTCCTGGCCAATCAGATTCTTCCATTCAGCAAGACACGTTTCTGAGCTGTCGGTATCTCTGAATAGTTTATCTGTGCGTGAAACATTAACCTCCCCCAACAGGTATGCTAAAGTTGATCCTATCCTAATACCTCCCACGGCTCTTCCAAATATATAAATAGGTAAGTTCTATGGCTGACATTCAATCATGTAATTTCTTGCCTCCCAAAATGCCCAGAAATTTCCCTCCGGTGTTTGTGCTTCTGAATCGAGTCGAGATATACTGTTGACACATGCACGGCATACAAATATGACAGTAGATGGAATTATACAGATGACCTGTCACATATAACGGGGTTCAATGTAAGTGTGGTTGAAATTATATTTCCTATACACATGTTTATGTTTCACAAGAGTGACAGTGCAAGAGAAGGAGACAGAACACACAACTAGAAGTGTCAGAGGGTCTGTTCAGAATGACATAATACATGCTATTTTTGAAAGACAGCAGAGTATGTGTGCACAGAGTTTTCTGTATGCATGGAATAACTGGATGACAAAAGATATTGGCAGAAGACACACCATATAATACTATATCTTAATGCAATTTGCTCAATTTGACCTTTCATTCCCAGTGTTACCGTATCTATTACATTTTGCAGTGTCATTCTTGACTCATTATTTGCTCAGACAGTGACATTTCTACACAAAATTTGCTGTAAATATATCCATACTTATTTCCGAGAAGATAAGTGGACACGCTTACTGGATTAACCATAAAATGTAATGAGATCTCAGTATGACACACTACTATTTGAAATGCCTTATACTGCATACTATTTCAATTAAAAGGTTCTGTTCGAATATATGATATAAATCATGCTGAATAACATAGATTTATGGTTTATAGTGTCCAAATAGCATGTATTTCAAACACTAAGTAATGAAATATTGGATGAAAACAGTTGTTCTGCTTAATATTGTTTTTTAGGATTCGTTGAAAAGAAAGTTCAAAAGAACAGCATTTATTGGAAATCTTTTGTACGATTATAAATGTCTTTACTGTCACTTTTGAAAAAACCTTACTAACCCCAAACTTTTAAACAATAGTGTAATTTTTAATGGACATCCTTCTATTAAATTGGTATATTCCAAATACATCCAAACGAACCTGATGGCCCGAACCCGAACCCGATTACATGTACCAGAAATGTCTGTGTGAGTATAACGTATTTTGTCCATGTACAGTGAGGGTGCAAATGAGAAATGCCGGGCTCATACTGTGTGACATGATCTGAGAGCAGGCCGCAGCCTCCAGGCCACATTTAATAATACCGTACTACAGCTCTGCCCTGCACTGAGCCTGCAGTTGGGTAGGCCATGAATCATCACATTAGCCATCCTCTCTATGGGAGGAAAAAAGATCTTACACTTCATGCTCTCAGACCACACTGAAAAAAAAAGAAAGAAAAAAAAAACACTGTTGGAACAGCTGCAGGGCAAGATTGGGAGGATTTTGAAGGTCAAAACCTGAGGATAACACATTAAACTATCCTGAAACTCCACAACCACAGAGAAAGAGAGAGATCCCTCTTTGTTCCCTTCGTTCATGAGAGACATTTGCTGGAGTTCTTATCAGATTCCTCAGATGTTTGTTTCAGGTTGTTTGAGACCAATGAGCCTTGCTCTGGCAGTGACGGGAACCTGATGCCTTTTAATTTTAGCTACTGGCCCCCAAAACTACGTTTTGGCCATTGTAAACCTGACAGCGCACGTTACGGTATTATACTGCCGTATCCCTGTCAGGATAGAAACATAATCTTGCCCTTCTTTTCTGGAATGCAAAGTAACAAGAATCACAGAGAACAAAACATCAAAGCTAATCAGGGTATGCAGACATGCCCACACAAAGGAATGCATCTTCTCTGCATGACTAAAACTGCTAACTTTACTTTGGTTGCTGTAAAAATGAGCTTTTTTCCTAAACTTAGTGAGCGGCACACACTACCATCTGAAAGTTTTTTTTAGTTTTTTTTTTTAAATCCGGATGCATTAAATTGAATGAAAGTACCTGTAAAGACATTAATAATGCTACAAAAATATTTCTAAAAATAAGTCTTGAAATTAGTGTTGGGTATTATTTGGTGTTAGTATGACAAAATTAGTATTTTTGTGAAGCACAAAAAGTATTTAAATTAAAAAAGTATTTTTGTCTTGTTTTCTTGTTAAAATATCAGAAAATTGTTAAGAAAATGAACATACTTTACTTTATTATATATATATATATATATATATATTTTTTTTTTTTTTTTAAAGAAGTGAAGAAAAATACAAGTGCATTAAGACAAAACTCACTTGCATTAAAGTCTTAAAATTGTCTGCAGTGTAAATTTAAATAATTTATGGCAGGTTTTAGATATTGTTAATGCAACAGTGCAAACAATGAAATGAACTAAATGAAATGAATTCATGCCAGTCATATATTACTGAGAGTGCATTGCACTTGATGATATTAAGCTGAACTTTGAATGAGTTGCATCAGATTTATAGGGGGTTCTGTTGCCGTTTTGCTTGTAAGACAGCGGTTAGTTTGAGGATGGGATACAAAGCCAAAAGCCTATTTGTGATACAAATTTGTGATTTTGCACAAGTGTATAGTGATATGTATGCAAGTGTATGAGACTACATGTAAGTGTGCTATTACTAGCTAGCAGTTAATTGTAGAAGATCAAATAGATTTAACTAGAGATAATATGACATTTATGCAAACCAACTGACTTAGTGAGTTTAAAGTTCTACTAACTTAACTTGTAAGTTTAATTTGTAACTGATTACCTCAATTTTTTTCAGATGCAGTCAAAGAAGTCTGCTGTATATGAAGTGGACAGCATGGCAGAACAGAGGCATGATTTACTAGTCCGGACAAGATTGATATAGGACTATAGTTTTGTTTGACATTTAACTAACATGATTTCCAGCATTTGTTCCTTTAATGGTCAACATACTTGGGGGCTGACGTTAACAAATGTTTATACATCCTTCCTTTATCGAAATCTCCAGCAGCTGTGTGTGTGTTTCCTGAGCTCTGTCTGTGGATACCTTCGGCCAACTTTAATGGAGAGGAATCTGCTGCCATTCAAAGCCCCTATAAAGTAAACGTTTGTCATTTTGACTTCATTGAGAAACTGGAGAAACAGATTGGAACATCTTTTTTCAGTCCCTTCTCTCTCGGAGAGATCTAATGTCTCTGGTAAACCTCCATGCATTTTCTATCAGGGTAACACTGAGAGGCAACCCTTCCTGCCCCCACCCTTCCTTTATAAAAAAGGGGTTATTTTTATTCGTCTTTCTCCTCTGTCACAAAAGGGTCAGAGCTCCGCTCGTGTACTCGCGATTCTTCTTCGGTTTAATGCATTGGCATATTAGCATTTAGATAACCCTTCTGAATATGGGAGGACAGGGAATTGAAGGCAGGAACAGAATAAATACAGTGAATAATATATCATACATTTAAAGTGAATGGCACTGGAGGTTTTTCCAGCCAGGAATTTAGCAAGACGGAGAACCGGAAATGAACAGATACCCTAAATTTGCAGCACTGAAGTGAGAATTGCCCAACACGATTCAATATATTCCTAGACCATTGTTTGGTTTTTGTGAAATTAGCTGTCAGGAGCATGCAAACTACTGTAGATCTGCCTGTTTTTATCACCGGATTGATTTCTGTTTATCCACATTAGATCCTTCCACAGCAATTTTCCCAGTCATCAGCCCTGTATTGTTAAGTGTGTTGATACTTAAGCACTTTCGAACCCTCAAATATGTATTTTCCTCTCAGAAACCGGGACATAAAATCAAAGACGCCCAACCAAACACCCACCGGCCTAATTAATGATTATATGCCTGTCAGTCCAGTAGCCCGCTGTCTTTTGTTGGAGCTCTGTTGGCCTCGTGGTTTATTAAACCAAGGTTCTGACTTGATGGAAATGACTCAGGTCCCGCAGGGCCCAATCACATAGTCATCACGCTGGGAATGAGCTGAGAGCCCGTCTATGCAGATCAGTGTGTGTTAAGAGGCTACTCTGCAAATCTAATGGCCATTTAACCATCTGGGCTGAAGAGCAAAAAAAAAGAGAGATAGAGAGAAAGCGAGAGAGATCCCACAGAGACAACTCCGGACCCATCAGTATTCTTGTCAGCATCTCCACATGTGGAACCAGAAGCGAAATATCGCTCAAACCGCCCCTCCCCAACAGGCTTTATTGAAACAAATTGCAGATCCCTTTACCAGCTGCACTTTAAGCAGTGTCTGGGTGCGTGCGGATGGGGTGGATGAAAAGGAAAGCACATGATTAGAACTCAGGGAAAAGGGTGGAGGTGTGTCCTGAGTCCTAGGTCAATCAACACAGAGTGATTTAGAGACGGTGAGAAGATGCCGTATGGTGCTGAGTTGGGGGGAGGAGGTGTCACTGGGTGTCTAACAACACAACCTTTCAAATGGTGGAAAAGGGCAGAAAATGGCATGTCATGAAAGGCTTTCTTAAGCACAAATAACAGACTGTACCATTGGGGGGTATTTTGAGTCATTTAATACAAATTGGGAAATGGTTAATGTGTAAAATCCCAGCTAACAAAGTATATGTTGTAGAAATGTTATTTAAACGTTCTATTTTGGTTGTGGGAATGATCAAATGTTCTTAATATGGTTACAGCATTATTTAAAGGTTAGCGGAAACATTGCTAAAATAGTGACTGTTGTTGTCTTCTAGGCTGTATCATCCACATGATTGATTTGAACATGTTGTTGCTATGCAGTGGCTAATGCATTTTGACTACTGGGCTTTTTTTGACTAGAACCAATAACCACTCAGGGGTTCTGTCATTACCAGTAGAGTTCAGTGGAACTTGTGACCATAGTTAGCTAACGATGCTTTTGGGAAATGCACCTCAGAACATCCTAGTAACTGCACAGTAACACCTAGTAACATCACAGCAACAAATGTTGAGAACATCCTAGCAACTGAATAGCAAAACATTGGAAACACCCAACAACTGCTTAGCAACACACTGGATGCATAACTACATTAAAAACACCCTAGCAACTTCATAGCAACAACCTGGGAACCACCAAGAACACAATAGTAACAGTATAAAAGCAACCTGGTTAAACCCTAGCAACTTCATACTTATAAAAACGTCCAGAACATATAGCTACTGCATAGAAACACCCTAGCAACTGCATAGCAACACACTGGACACATAACTGCATACATGCACCCTGATAACACCCTAGCAACTTCGTAGCAACAACCTGGGAGCCGCCAAGAAAACCCTACAGTATAAAAACACCCTGGAAAATCCATAGAAACACCCTAGCAACTGCATAGCAACACCCTGGAAACACCCTAGCAACTGCTTACAACACACTGAAAATCACCCAGAACATCACAACATCCTAGCAACCCTATAGGAACCACAGAGCAACAACCTGGGCACCACCCATAACATCCTAGTAACTGCATAAAAACACCCTGGAAACAACCTAGCAACTGCTTAGCAACACAGTGGAAGCCACCCAGAATATCCCAGCAACTATATAACAACACCCTGGAAAAAACCCTAGCAACTGCATTGCATCACACTGGATGCATAACTACAAAAATACACCCTGGAAACACACTAGCAACTTTATAGCAACACCCTAGAAACACCCTAGCAACTGCATAGCAACACACTGGATTGATGCATAACTACATAAAAAAAAACACCTTGGAAACACCCTACAACTTCATAGCAACAACCTAGGATCCATCAAGAACTCCCTGTATAAAAACAACCTGGTAAAACCTATTCATACTTAGAAAAAAGTCCAGAACATATAGCTACTGAATAGCAACACCCACATCCAGGGGCGGACTGGCCATCGGGAGAACCGGGAGAATTCCCGGTGGCCTGGCAGCCAATTTGGCCCGCTACCCGACATTTTTTAAAAAACATTTTTTATTTGTTTTTTTTTGCCTGCCGAATTTATACTAAAGTGATTATTTCCGAATTCGCCATTCAATAATAAAACTCCAATAAATCATGAATTGGCTAGTCTTCTTGGCTGGCAACGCGATTCGCCTCGCGCACGCGAGACTCGAGAATGGAGTAGAATCGCCCAGGTGGAGCAGAGAGGAAAAACTGTCCTGTTTATGACTTCAAGTGCAGGTCAGTTACATGTGTAAATAGACAGACTATTGTAGTTTTGTCTTAGTTTACTTAGTTAAACTGCTAGCAAATGTTAGCAGTAGCAGTCAATTGCTGCAAAATTACCAAAATGACAATTACTATTGTAAAGAGTAGGAATTTAGCAGACAAATATTCACATTGTTTTATAACAGGATTAGAGGGAGCTAAGGCAGACAACAACACAACCCTTACGAAAATTAACCACGGTAACCACAAATTAACAATGGTTTTGCTGCACCATGGTATTTGTTGTAAAACTCTGGTTACAAATGGTAATCAATCCGCCAAAAAAACATGGTTACTATACTTTTACCATAGGCCTATTAAAACCATGGTTAATTTTCCTTAAAACTCGTGATAATGCAAAAACATGTTAAGTATTAAGATTTTTTTCTATAAAGGTATATTCAAGATGTAGCTATTATAGTACTAATTTTGAAATTTAGGAAAGATAAAACAATAACACATGGTCCTAATGTAATATTTTTTTCTAAAATAAATGTATACTATGTGCAAACAAATTACAATGAGGTGGTTGTTTTGCAACAAGGTGGAGACGTGTTGATGAAAAAGTGACAGGTACAAGAAAAAAACACACATGAGAGACAGAGAGATGTCAGGGAAAATGAAGAGACTAAAAATGAAAATGGAAGTTCAAGAGATAACCTTTAATTATTTTGCGCGGCCCCAGCCTAGGGATTTAAACTTTTATGTGATGATGATGATGGCCATACAAAAAATATTGGTGTCCGTGGTTTCAAAATTTGTTGTTGGTTTATGGGATGGCCTGGATGCGTGTGAGATTTCCCGGCCTGAAAATTTGTTCCAGTCCGCCCCTGCCCACATCCTAGCTATACTTAGCAACACACTGGATACTTAACTGCATAATTACACCATGGAAACACCTACACTGTAAAAAGTGATGATTTGACTTAACTTAAAAAAATTGAGGAAACCCGTTGTCTTAAAATTTTTAAGTAAATAATAATTTAAAAAAAAAGTTGTCAACTTATCACTTTTTACAGTGTAGCAACTTCATAGCAATAATCTGGGAACTGCCAAGAACACGCTACATTATAAAAACAGCCTGGAAAAACCCTAGAAACACCCTTGCAACTTTATAAAGTCCAGAACATCCAAAGTACTGCATAGCAACATCCTGAAAACAGCCTAGCAACTGCTTACCAACACTGAAAATCACCCAGAACATCAGAACATCCTAGCAACATCATGAAAACTCCCTATTAACAACAACAACCTGAGCATCCTAGTAACTGCATAAAAACCACCTGGAAACAACCAAGAAACACCTAAGCAACTTCATAGCAACACACTGGAAACCACCCATAACATCCTAGTAACTGCATAGCAACACCCTGGAAACACCCTAGCAACTGCATAGAAATACACTGAAAACCACCCAGAACATCCTAGTAACTGCATAGCAACACCCTGGAAACACCCTAGCAACTTCCTGGCAACACACTGGAAACCACTCAGAACAGTGTAGAAACTGCATTGTTTTAATTTGCTTGTAAAAATGTGATTTTAAAATAAGTAATAAAATGTAAATATAAATATTTGTACTTTTTTAGAAAAAAAAAATATTTGAAATTATAAATGGAAAAAATATGGCTATGAGAAAAGATAAACTATAAGTGAAGAGAAAAACTGAAAAACAAAGAGGCAGAGTGGCAGGTAAAGAAGGAGACAGAGGCTTGGGTTCACACCTGCATGCTTCACACCTGTGCTCAGACCTACAGCATCACAGGATCCCGCGCTCTGCTGTAGCATGACAACCCCGCTGCATGTCAGCAGAAAGCCATTTTGTTTCTGACACATTTCCCTGCTCATAGATTTATAACCCTGGACACACGGGCACATTATTGGCCCAGACTGTATGCTCACCTCTCCACCCCCACCCATAATGCAATGTCCCATCAACGGGGGCCCTCAGCCAGGTCGCCATGGCAACAGCGCCAAAGCAAACAATGAGGCTGAATGAAAGGAGCGTGTGATAAGGTGCTTACCTAACCGAGAGAGCCGATTGGACGAGACCTCGAGTTAAAACTGTTACAGCACACCTCAGTAAACACACAGAATGAGGGCGTACTGTGGTCCTTCGATCTTGCTTACAGAAAAAAAAAGAGAGCGTTAACAGGATGAACAAAGAACCTGAACAATAAATAACATCTCCAAGGAAAAATAATGCTGGTTGAAGTGACTACCTATATTTAACAGATTTTATATATATATATATATATATATATACATAGAAAAACACCCTATTGTAATGTTCTAAATGTTCTAAACATCTGAGAGCCAGAAGACTTCAATATTAATGTTAATTTGTTCTCTTTTTAAGCATGTTGTCTTGGACAAACAAAAACAAGTGACATTTTAAAGATGTTGCTCGGATTCCAAAAAATATGAAAGATCATGTGACACTGAAGACTGCAGTAATGATGCTGAAAATTCAGGTTTAGCATCACAGAAATAAATTGCATTTTAAAATATATTAAAATAGAAAACAGTTATTTTAAATTACAGTAATATTTCACAACATTAACAAATACATGCAGCCTTGGTGAGCATAAGAGACTTTAAAAACATTAAAAATGTTACATTAATTTTATTTATTTAAGATATTAACACACATTTTTTAGTTGTTTTGTTTTTATGTGTACCACTTTTCTTTTTTTTTTTTTCTTTTTTTTTTACATGTCTAATACTCATTTCAACCATTTTGTACCAAATATCCAAACACACGTGATTTAAATGAGACAGAATCCCACAGCGGTTAACAAACGCGTCTAATTCATTTCCATCTACACAGGCTTCTAAATTATAATAATTCCCCATCTTGTGTGTTCACGTTATTCAGATTAGGCTTTGTTTGACGCTGAATTGGCCTACCCTCCTACTTTATATTCTGTAATTAACATATGCAAATAGTCACCTTGGAGACATGATTAGGTAAATGTGTGCAGATGTGACATTGAATGTGCACTGCATGAGCAACTCGACCGTATTAATAAACAATTTCACTCTCTCTCGGTTACTCTACATACATGTCAATCAACGTAGCATAGCCAATTTATCATAATAAATGAGACACATTTTCATTAATGCCAACAAGGACGAAAATTAACAGTGTTTTTACTGTTAATATTTAAAAGCAATTTTGTATGTTTGAGCCACTTAATAGTAAAGACAGAAAATGATTATCTTTCTGATGACTGTGCTGTAGTCTGTTTATCACATGGGTGTCTGTTTTGGACAAAGACCCCTTGGTAACCATGGCAACCTGCCAAATTGTTATGGATCACTGCAAATACCTGAAATAATATTCCATAAGCCCTGCCTGAATTTATTGCAAACATATGGGCGACCAGGCAGGTTTGTGCAAAGACGAGCTCTCACTGGAGACGAGTTGAGCTTTATACCTCAAGGCGAGCCTGCATATATTTTCAGACGTCCAGGAAATAAACAGATTTTCCTTTCTGTTTTAACTCGGAGGATTTTCAAATTGCTGTCTAATTTGTGTCTAATTCTAAGTACCTTCCAACGAGGGCATCATGGGACCCCAACGGCCTTTGAAACCCTTTTGCTCAACCACCCCCGAATCAGTTCCATTTCCTCCTTCAAACAAAGAATAAAACAACTTAAACTGACTTTAAGAGGCTCAATCTCTTCACAGACTACACGCCTCAAACCGGGGGATAATTCGGGCTTAGAGGTCCCAGGATGCTCTGCTGTCAGTTGGGCCCAGCGGTCCTGACATGCCCCAGCTCCCTCGTCAACCCTCCTGGTCAGAGATCAAACGGCACCCCCCGGGGCGAAAGGGCCGGCTGGCTTAGGTCTGTTAATTTATCACGCTCAACAACAGACAGACGAAATCAGACTAAAGAGGCTGGCGTACCTCCTCTCTTTCCTGTCAGGAGAGGCAAATGCTTGAAAGCTTTACGTGCAGGAAGCGACAGAGTGACGTTGGAATGATTAAGGGGCTGAAATGGAATAAAGTGCCCTAATCCTCAGTTAATGGACTCAAGATGAGGCCACACACCTGCAGAGCATGTCCATCTTCTGTGGACGACCTTTGTTCACTGGACCAGGAGAAAGCAAGACTATTTAAATACACTTTAACAGCCCTAAAGGCGCCCTAATCACGACTTATCATATCTATCTATCTATCTATCTATCTATCTATCTATCTATCTATCTATCTATCTATCTATCTATCTATCTGTCATCTATTAGGGGTGAGCGATATGGCCAAAATCTTATATCATGATATAAGTAATTGTATTTAACGCTAGCAATATATATATATATATAATAATTTTCATAATTCTTGTTACCAGTGTCAATATCACAAAAAAACTAATGCTAGCCTAAAAAACAAAAACAAACTGAAGTCCATCGAAGACAAGTAAACAGTCAACGATTAAATAAGAATAGCAAACTAAAGACAAAACAAAACAAAAACTACAATATATATATAAATGCAACATACATTGCATAAAGTCATCAAATGTATAAAAACCCTGAATATTCTTCACTGTGTAAATTAAATGTAAATTTCTTCTTATTAAAGTTACAAAAGTGATTTAGTCAAGAGCAGTGAGAGACTTTCTCTTTTTTGTTGTTTAATTAACATGAATGACAGACTGCATGAACATTAGACTGCTATCACTTTAAGAGCTGGCCGGATGCAAGTTTTTTTTTTTTTTTTTTCAGATGTTTGCTTTCACTTGCAAAGACGTGCATTTTGACACATACAAGTGTGTGTATTTAACCATTCAAGGCCTATAAAGCAGCAAAAATAACCGTCTTCCTGTTCAGCGCTGAGAAACAATCTCTCAGACACCACGTGCATATAGCAAAATTACTTCTATCTATCTATCTATCTATCTATCTATCTATATATTTATCTATATATCTAACAATCTATCTATCGTTCTATCTATCTATCTATTTATCTATCTATCTAACAATCTATCTATCGTTCTATCTATCTATATATCTATCTATATATATATCGTTCTATCGTTCTATCATTCTATATATCATTCTATCCATCATTCTATCATTCTATGGACCATTATCTTCAAAACTGGCATTTCAGATTCATGATTTAGTCCGTTATCGTGACATTTAATCTTACTTTACTGTGTTCTGCGTCTTTCTTCACCGGTGAATTAAATCAAACAGTGACTGCAGTGAGAGCAGAAGTCAGTATCAGTGAAATCAATGTGAGCACACAATGAGGTCTCTTGTTCCCTGACCTTTATGCAGAGGTCCAAATAACTAGTTCGACCTGTTTCACCTTGTGAAAATGAAGAGGAATTGCCACAGATTGGATCATTTAAAACTAGGTAACCAGATGATCATTGGCATTTAGCATTCTTCAGCTTGGTGTGTGACTCAAGTCACACCAGCCTGGTGTCATTGAAGTTAATGGTTTTTTAGTAGAAATGACATCATACATAACCTGTATCAAACTTGATACTGAAGTCCAACACAAAGCCTATGTCATCTTAAGATTTCTAAGAAGATTTTCCAAAGTGAGTAGGCTCATTACATTGTTGAAATTACTTTGGCAGGTGTTAGAAAATAAAATTATCTTTTATTTTAAAAATCTCATTATTTGCCCAAATACACGTGCACGCCGATCTCATGATAGAAAAAGCTAGATCGCAGCGGAATCAGCTTAAAATGTTTATTTACAACACACAAAATAAAGCTAAGACTAATTACCAAGACAAATGGTGTTCTGACTGTAACTCCATCGGGATGCAGGACATGGCTTATTAAATCAGGACTGTCCCAATTTTATCGGGATGTCTGGACACCCTGTTTAAACACAGCCAAAACATGCAGGATTGAGATTGCTATGAGTGTTGGATAAGTCTTTGGGGGCAATTCTCTTGTTCTCTTTTGCTCTACTTGTCACAGCTTGTGCTGTTCTAGCTTATACTTGAAACTTGGCATTGTGAACTGCAAATATTGTTGACTCCTATGACAAATTGCTTGCAGTGTTCCTCATTTGTAAGTAGTTTTGGATTAAAACATCTGCTAAATGACTAAATAAAAGAATAAATTCCATCCGTTGATATCAGCATTTGTTCGCACACACTATCTGCACTATTTTAGAGCCTGATTCACTGAATGAATTATGCAAAACGGTTAACAATGCAAAATTCTAAAATTCTCCGCAGGCTGGTTTTCAGAAGAAGCTTGTGAAGGATGCAGCAGACTACTAGGATCTGCAATAGTTTACTACTGTGATTGTACATCATTGATCCAAAACTGCAATCTAGGCACTTAAAACTGCTCTTTAATTACAGTATTCTCCATCGCTTGATCATCATCTGATTAATTAAAGCTGCCATGATTACTGGAAAATGCACAAACATCTCTTGTAAATAATATTCAATGTACCGCCTGCTTTCCGCGGGAATAATGCAATGTTAATTGCACCAAGCTAACAGCACTGAGTTTTGTGAATAAGGCAAAATCTATAATGACACTAATTTGCATACAAAGGTGGCATGATTGTGTTGGGGGGGGGGGCAGCGTCTTCATTTAAATATTCACAGCACTATATCAGTGCATTCAGCATCTGGTTAAAATACACTCAAAAAAAATAAAATCATTAATTTACTAGAAATTGCTAGTAAATTTCACAAATCTACTCAATGTGCAAGAAACACATGGAATAGATCTTAGTAAGGGTAGCCCTTATAAGATGTACTCCAGTAATCGTCATTTTCAACTTCAAAAAATCTTTAGATTGGGGGTATTTAGTGAATAAGATGCATGTTTCTATGCTAAAAAGCAACATATGTTGTGCAACCACCTAACATATTTAGGTTATAAAAATGCTGTTGCAACATACAGTCCTTTTGAAATGTTTCTAAAAATCTGACATGTCCTGTTTTCTTGTCATGATTCTAATGTTAACAGGTTAAAGGTTATAAAAAGTTTATTACAACTTTCTAACTTTATGTTCACCCAAGATAAATTATATTTGAACGTTTATTTTTAATTTCCTAAGAACATAAAAATCCAGTTTTCTTGTTGTGATTAGAATGTTATTTAAAGATTTCTAAAAGGTTATTAAAACATTCCTAACAAAGTTATTTGAAAGTTTATTTTTTATATTCTAAGAATGTTTTCTCTCAACATTATGAAAACGTTAGAGTACGGACATTCTGAGAATGCTGATCTCAGAATGCTATACTCTCAACATCAGAACATTCACTGAATCAAAATAACATCACGAGGATGTTCCGAGAATGTTGTTCTAAGAACTGGGTTTTTTTTCAACATAATGAGAATGTATGTCAAATATGAATAATTTAAAGTTACAAGAACATGCCATTACTTCAAGACAATTTTACATAACTTAACATTGAATGTTGTGAGAATGTTCCCTGTTAGCTGGTAATATCTTTTCTCTCTCTCTCTTTCTATCTATAACATCTTTCTTTTCCCCTGTTTTCTTCATGTCATACAGACATGTGTGATTGATACAAGCCTGCCAGTCTGTAGCATGTTGATAATTTTAGCACAGCCAGCCCTCCTTCCTTCACTCTGATTCTCTCTCTCTCTCTCTCTCTCTCTCTCTCTCTCTCTCTCTTATCCTCTATCTCTTTGTCACCTGGGGAGAAGAGTGGTAGCAGCAGATAAATTGGGTTTCTGCCCCAGAATCCATCTCTTAACGGCACTCAGTAAACTTGGTCATCTGTCAGACATGCGTTCGCTCTGAGAGTGATGTAGTGTGTTGTATTCCAGAGGGCTGTCGATAAAAATAGAGCGTCGACATCGGTAAACACAGGAATGGATAGAGAGGAAGAGACAGCAGCCTAGTTGTGCTTTCCTTATACGATGCTAATTCTGCCCCCTCTTTCTGCTGTACAGGCTATAAATACAGATTATGTGGGTTTGGTAAAGAACAGATATGATCAATCTGCAAATATGGCCAGCTGGACTGATTTGAGGTGATGTAATATATATAAAGGAGGCTAGATATTTTGGTCTCGGGAACTATATAGGTCACAGACCACTTTGCCTCATTCAGTCTTTCACCTTATTGCTGCCATCGCTGTCAAGAGTGATTAATATTCCAATGTCCTCATGCAAATTTACCCAAATAGGGTTGGTGTGATTGGTGCAACTGCGGTAACCGGTGTCAGAGGAGACCATTTAGCGAGATCATGCATATGCATGAGCTAATTCATTTATCAGCTTGGCTGCAGTTAATCTTTGAACATAAATATGCAAGGGTTTTTAATTTCACAAAAAAATAAAGAAAGAAACCTGCAGACTTTGGCCATACGGGGCAATATGAATTGACCACCTGTCTCTAATCAGGAAGAGATCATCAGATAAAGCATGTGTAAATGGAAAGAGACAGTATTGCTCTCTTCCAAAACCTAGTGAACTGCATAAGGATGCCCATAATAATAATAATAATAATAAATGAATTAATAATAAAAAAATAATAATAATAATAAATGTTTAATGTATGTATTTTGTTTATTTATTTGTTTGTTTATATAGTTAATTATATTTCTATATAAACTTTTGAAAAAATTTTATATTTAATTTAATTATACATATACATTTGTATTTCAGCTTCTCATTTTAAATGAGTTTAACCTGTGTTTAAACCGATGCACTAAAAAATAAAAAATAAAAAAAAAAAAAAACAGCAACATGAAGACTCAGTATTGAAAATACATTTCAAACATAATTTTTCAGCTGGGTCTTGAGAGTGGACAGAGATGAAATGTTATGGACAGTATGGGGTAGTGAAGTCTATAGTTCATGGTACTAAAATAACACTGGTTCCATAGTAATTGGGATGCTGCCTTATAAGACATCTGCCTTTAAAGGCAGCTAAGAAGCTCACTAGGTTTAGTAACAGAGCTTATATGTGTGAGAGAGACAGAGATGTAGGGAGAGAGAAGAAAAGACCCTGAGGGGAAAGAACAGAATTGAATCAAGGACAGCGGGAAGGAATATCTGTGCAAATCAGATCCAAGTCACCGCATTGAAGGTCTGAAATGAGAGCCAGTGCTGTACACGCTGAACTACCGATGATGGATCACACCTGTCTCACTTTGCAGCTTTCATGTCCTTTTTTGTAGCACCTGACTGATGCATTGTGTCTATCCAACATGGTAACCTCATCTAGTAGAATCTATAGAGCTCATTCACAGTAGTTTTGGTGGAACTAATGCATGTTGTGGAATCTGGTATCCCTTCAGGAAATTAAACCTGCCTTAATGAGCACATGTTCAACACATTTCCATGCGAAAAAAAACCAAGGCCAGACAGGTGGTTTGTCAATGACAGTAACAGGTCTACAGGTATTACATTAAAGCAGGTGATTGCAAGCACATTGCAGCATCACAGACACCCAAAGGAAAGAAAAATCACACATGAGGTCTCTTATAATGATACGTTATTAATATTATATGTAGTTTAATATTAATAATATTATGGTGCATTTATAATATTTAAATTATATCCTGCATAAATGGTTTGGAGAATGGATGGATGGTTATATTAATATTAATTATATAAATAATTCATTTTTCAGCAAGGATGCATTAAATGAAGCAGCAGAAACATTTTTAATGTTACAAAAAAAATCTATTTCAAATAAATGCATAAAAAATCCTGAAAAAAAATGTGCATGCAAAAATCTTACTGAGATATACCAAAAAGAGATTTGTGTGTGTGTGTGTGTGTGTGTGTGTGTGTGTGTGTTTCTTATAACACCCTAATAATTTCATAATTTCATGAATAAAAATCTTATGAGATTCAAAAAAAATATATATTTATAATGTGACAAAAGAGGACATACATTGTATAATGACAATATGACAAGGTATACAAGGTGAAGGTGACTTATGAGGACATTGCCCCATGTCCCCACTTTTCAAAAAAAAAAAAAAAGTTGAAATGCACAGTCTCCTGTGAGGGCTAAGTTTAGGTGTAGGGTAGGTGTAGGGCAATAGCACATACAGTTTGTACAGTATAAAAACCATTACGCCTATGGAATGTCCCCACTTTTCGCAAAAACAAACAAGTGTGTGTGTGTGTGTGCGTGTGTGTGTATGAGTGTGTGTGTGTGTGTGTGTGTTTTTCTTATAACACCCTAATAATTTCATAATTTCATAGATAAATAAATAAATAAGTTCAAGAATTTGAGATACAGTGAAAACAAACAATAAAAAACATCTTAATAAAAATTAGTCCAGTGATGTACAACGCCTGTTTTCCCAGCATGCTCTAACCTAGCATGGCACAACTCTGAGATGGTAATCGGGCAACATCTCTTAGATCCACAATGCATACATCATGCAGAACAAATAACTTTACTTCTGAGTCTCAGACCAAATCTCTTTGTGTTAGTATCTGTCATTCCATTGGACGTATCCAGCACTGCCTGATAGTCCAAGAGTTAACGCCAGGGTTACATTTAATTACAGGCCACGGTTCCCCACGCGTGGAATTTTCCTCCCCTTGTGAAAAGAAAATTAATTGCATGAAGCTTAAAGCTCATTATGAGGTTTATCCTGCCCAAAGCCATGCTTATCACCATCTATGATAATGAAGTATCCCATAATCCCTAGAATGATGGATATGGAGAATTCATTATGTTTTGCACAATGTTGACATGGGAGAGCCTCGTGTGAGGTGGGAACACATCTGTTTGTGTGCCTAGACAATATTCTGCTCATGGAAACAAAGATCCGCATTGCTGATTTGATGTTTTGTCTGCATCCAAGTTGAGTTGTTTTTTTTTTCATTTCCTTGTAATTTCCTTCATACACAGTGAATATAGCCACATTTTGATGTTTATTTTGAAATCTTTATTAATGTTCTTTGTGTCAGCCTTGTTTGTACACTGGCACATTGGGATATAAACAAATACTAATAAACCTTGACTAAGAGTGCATCCGCCACAGAATACCACTCAATCATCTCGGAACTAATCTGAGATGCCCTATGAAGAGGCATCTGGATTTAGCTGCACCAGATCAGGACATCTTAAACCAGCCTAAGGTGGTAAGCTGGAGTCTAAGCCTAAAACAGCTAATTTTGACTCTTGAGCTCTTGATTTGTAATATAGGGTCAATCTGACAGCTATCCTGGATCTTCAGTGGTAATAGTGAGGATTAAACCAGGGTTAAACCAGCTAAGACCACCAAACCACTTGGTTTAAGCTGTTTGTTTTCAGCAGGGTAAAGAACTGCCACTCTTTAAAAAAAAAGATTTTTAAGGAAACCATGAGTATCTCACAGCATCAAAGTCAAAATTATTCCAATTTACTAATTAATTATTTTAAATGATTCATTAGGGCTTGTTATTAAAAACATTAACATTAGGTAATGTGCTATGAATAAACATGAATGAACAATATTGAGAAATTAATATAAATTATTTTTAAAATAGTGTTCATATATCTATTAATAGTAACATAGAATAATAAATGCTGTAAAAATGTTGTTTCTGATATCGAATGCAATAACTTATGCTAACAATTTACAAATTTTATAAAAGCATTGTCAGATTTTTTTTATTATTATATCATCAACAATCCCTCTTATTTCTCACCACCTCTATTTCAAACACCATCCATTCAATTTTTCAAGGACAAAATCAAGTCTTGCACTGTTTTATTTGTGTTTGTTTTTAAATATGTTATGGAAATAAATTGGTTGTGAACACTTTTTTTTAATGTTGATTTTGAACAAGAGCGCTTACAGATGTAGCTGTGATGACTGTACCCTACTGCTACAGTAGCTGTATTTGCTCATTAAAAGGCAGTCACTGTAGGCAGAGACATCAGAACAGTATTTTTAGAACTGTATACACTCTTAAAATAAAGGTTTCAAATGGGATTTTCACAGCAGTTGTAACATGGACTTTTTGATGGTGCTTTTTGGTTCTTATCGGAGCTTGACAGACCTTAAAAATAAAGGTGCCAAAAAGGGGGTCAAGCAGCAATGCCATAGAAGAACCATTTGGTTCCCCAAAGAACCTGTGAACAGTGAACCGTCTTTTTCTTAGTATGAAGAACATTGTAATATTCTAAAGGACCTTTTTTCCACTATAAGGAACCTTTTGTGGAATGGAAGAGTTCCATGGATGGTTATTGTTCTTTGATGGGACCATCATTAGCTGTGTTTTCATCCACCTATTTTTTTATTTATTGTTTTTTTTTTTTTTGTGGGGGGGATTTGATGGGGGGTTGGTTTGGATATCACATAATAAAATGCTGCATGGAAACAACAAGATGCCCATAAATTCTAAAAATATACACACATTTACCAGATAAATTCCTCAATTTGCATCAAATTTATGACTTTGCCTCAACAGACCATGTGACTGGAAACTGAACTAACCAGTGCAATGATCTCATCGCACACTATCTCAAATCTCAAATAATTTTGAAATGTCTGAGCCAAAGTTTGTCATTAAAATGATTTGGTATGATCACCTCCCATAACTTTCTCACAAGATTGCATTCCCAGGCATCCAAACGCAAGATAACATGACAGCATTTGTTATTGTGTTTCGCCTGTGTGCTCTGAGACACAAGTTATTTATTGGGGGAAAAAAGCCACAGGCTTCCCCGGGTGCAGCAACTTAAATGTTTTTATTAAGATTTTGCACTAGAAGTGACGATTTTATTCTCTTGAACACATGGGATGGAAACAATGCTTTAGTCGTGAAGGTTTTTGTACATAAGTTAAATTTGCAACTTTAGCTGGTACAGCTAATGCCAATAAAGCAACCTTTATTTTTAAAGGGCACCTATTATGCCCCTTTTTACAAAATGTAATATAAATCTCAGATGTCCCCAGAATGTGTCTGTGAAGTTTCAGCTCAAAATACCCCACAGATCATTTTATATATCATTTTGAAGATGCCTATTTTGAGTGGAAGCAGAAATGTGCTGTTTTTGTGCATGTCTCTTTAAATGCAAATAAGCTGCTGCTCCCTGTCCCCTGTTCCAGAATAGACTGTGCTTCTACAGCTCATACCTCGAATACTCTGCCAAAAAAAAAAAACATCTGTTTGGTTTTCATTATTATGTCTATTGCATTGAAATCATCAGTTTTAAAGCCATATCAGTTTAAACTTCTGATCAGTGTTGGGCAGTAACTAATTACTAGTAATGTAGTTACTGTAATAATATTACTTTTTGCAGTAATTAGTAGTGTAACTAATTACTAATACCATTTCAGTAATAATATTACAGTTACTATCCATAAAACAGCTTAGTTACTTAGTTACTTTTGATGCCTCAACTAGAGGTCTTCACGGAGGACCCGAGACCCAAGGACCCGGGACCCGACCCGGGTCGGGTAATCTCAAAATTAGGATGAGAAAAGTGTGAGTGGGAAATAAGGTGGAAGAAACACACGTTACCTCAGCCGCCAGAAACAGAGTGCGGGCGGAGTAGTACTGCAAGCGGGCGCTGATCATGGATTCCTTCATGAGTGATGTAAAAAAAAAAAAGCTGAAACAAAACTGAATAGACGCACCTGTTATTGTACACGCACGCAGTAGAGTGTAACAAACTTCTAATTATGTGCGTTTTTTGCTACGCAAATTGAGTCTTTATTACAACCAACAAAAAGTATCGCTATTGTAGTTCAAAAGGGGAAACGTAACAGTCGAAGTTGACTCGAGATGAAAAAAAAAAACTGCGAAGTTGCATTAGTCATCCGTGTCCGTTTAATTTTAAAGCTGTAATAATGAGTGGATTAAAAAGGCTCTTTCAGACGGCAAGAGAGAGGAACAGCCTAACATGGATGGAAATGTATTGGCAAGGAGGATTGTATGCATCGCAGTCAGGGAGAGGGATACTAACAGTAAAGGAAAAAAGGTTGTTGTTTTTTCCGCAACATGTTTATTGACTTAATAGCATTTGCTGTGCAATATGTGCCGATCGGGACGGGTGCAGTCGGGTCTGTGTCTTCCCAGCCGGGTTCGGGTCCAACTTTCGAATAATGGTCGGGTCCGCGACCATTTTTTCATATAAAAAATATGATCTGAACACTGTTGTGTAAGTTGTGGCTTTACTTTACTCTGGCATTACATCCCACCCACATCCCTCTGATCAACATGTACATTATATTACTATAATTAAAAATCTTTTTGGAAAATTAAACAGATTCTTACAAACTTATGTGATTTGATAAAATACATAATGAAATATAATCGTATTGGGGTAACAGAGAAATTACTTCAAGCTACACATGACAATTAATGAGATTAATACAACACTTCTGCTTGAATATCACTATCAATCACTATTGAGTGTTTGTAATAACTTCTGACTGCGATCCAATGTGGATTTTGGTTAAATGATGAGGCAGAAATATGTTGTTAGTAACCGAAGAATTTTATGTGGAAGATACACAGTTGCTGTGGGACGTGAAGAAAAAGTTATGTAACTAATAGTGTAACTAATTACTGTTGCCAGAAAGTAATAAGTAAAGTAACAATATTACTTTTGAAAGGAGTAACTAGTAATGAGTAATATATTACATTATTTGAGTAACTAGCCCAACACTGCTTCTGATATATGGTTTTCTGAATGCACACATCCAAAGCACGTAAAGCAGCTGTCACACAGCATGTGAGTATTAAACTAAGTTCTCTTTCATGTCTTATTGCGCTTAAACTATCAAATACACACAAGTTTATGTTGAAAACAGACATATGTTAGAAAAACATAGTCTGTTATGTCTGTGAAGGTAAACGAATGGGAAAGAAATCACATGTTTATATTAGATCAGTTTATTAAGTAACAGCAGCGTAATATACAGTACCTATACTGCTGTCTATGCTGATAATATGACCCAAACAATAAAATAAAAATAGAAAATCGCTCACTGCTCTCAACTGAATAACGTCTGTACTGTAGCTCTAATAAGAAGACATTTCTTACGTGAAGCGTGAAGATAAACCTGGCAGATTGTGTGCGGCTCACTCAGGGCGGGGGCTCTGCTAATACGCCAGTGTTCATCAACAGCCTTAGGCGGGGCTTGTAAAATGTGACATCACATTTTACAAATTCTGTGAATGGCTTGTTCGGATACACTGCTTATGATTTATTGGGATTAAAAAAAGGAGAGGGTTGATTTTTTATCATTATAGGGTGGTTGTGCACACACACTGCCAACACACATTTATGTTCAAACAACATGTAAAAGTGCATTTTGCATAATAGGTGCCCCTTAATAGTGTAGCTGTTTAAAATAGTCTCCTAAAACTCACTGAATATTGAGTGAAGTGAATCTGTGAAGTGATGCCACTAAAACTAACTGCTAAATGTGTGAATTCCCAAACCTTTACCTTTGACCAATATAATCCACCAGGCCATCACTATGGCATTGATCGAAATTTTCTTAACAAGTCTGACTACATCGTTTCCCTCAATGTGGCTTACGGTGAGGTGATTGGACGTGACACACACACTGCGGTGGACTTTCAGGTTGACATCTTTGGGTGCGGCGCGGACAGGTGGCTCCAGTCTCCCAGCGGGAGCAGAACGGTATAAAAAACCTTAATCTGGAAACAGCTGCTGTTTCCCACGACAACAACAAGCTGCCCTTGAGAATCTCCGGTGGCCGAGCGGATCGAGTTCTCCTCACAACAGCTCCGGTCCAAACACGATACCCCAGCGCTTTGTGAGAGCTTTTAGCGCATGAGGTCGAAGGGTAAATTAGCTTTAGTCAAATGCTGAACGGAGGGGAGTTTTCTTTCACTCCCTGGGAACAACAACTTGTACAAAGGTGCGCAAGGAGTCAAATGTTACCTTGCCACTTACGTGGTTATGCCATCAGCCAACTGTGGCGAAAAACAGCAGCAAATAAAGCTATTCAGCCCAGCTGGAGCGAGGAGAAAGGGAGGATGTTTATGGAAACGTCAGCCATTTGAAATGGAGCGGAACAGGTGATGGACAGCAGCGGGATTCAGGTGTGTGTGTGTGTGTGGGGGGGGGGGGGGTTGTGGACACAAAAAAATGGAGGAGAGAGAGAAAGAGACCAGACAGAAAGACGCATCCTGCAGAAATTTCTACCACACTCTATAATAAGACTATAATCAATTACCATACAACAAAATAAGTATTGGGCTAAATCATTTCACCAAGAAGAATTCTCACATTGGAAGATTTTTATATTCACAAAGGCTGAAACAAATATCTACACTGTGAAATCTTAATGCAGCCCAAACAATGTCATGGGTTTGATTCCCAGAGAAGGCATGAACTTGAATGCAATGTTGCTTCGGATAAAAGTATCTACCGAATGCATAAATGTAAAATGTAAATATTTGAGATAAAACTGCATTCTGTTGGACTGATACCTTTATACCAAGTGTAAAATCACTCTGAGACAAAGCTATTTTTTCTAGCCCATGTGGTTCAAGAATTCACAGAACAGTGGGAAAGTACTATAAAGAAAGCCAAGAAAGGAACAGACAAAATGGGAATGAAGCTGATGAAATTGGTCCTACATTTGGCGTGAATAATTTTGGTACACAATGCAACATCAAGATTACAGGCTGGAGTATGAAAAAAGCCCCAGAAAGATTAGAAAAGTCACTTTTTTATGCATCAAAATAACAAAAAGACAAAGCTGTCAAATTGTAGATACAAGTTGCATCTTCAAGCTTACTTTATGTATGTCATTTGATAATCGGCAAAATTACTGACACCACAGCCTGTAAACTGACCGTCTGATGCATATCTACTGCAAAATTAGAAATCACTTGAGAAATCACAGAAGAAAAGATCCAGTCATATTTGAATTTAATCCATTGAATACGAATTTGTATTGAATCCATCCATCCATCTTCAAACTTTAAGTCATTAACATTTTTCAACCTTCAAACAAGTTAATAATTTGTCTTGACAAGCTGCTTTTTTAGTTAAATAAATACTACTTTCTAACATCAAATCCGAATTTCAATTATGCGTCCAATCTCAATACAAATTCAGGAACTGTCATTGTCAATTGATTTCTGAATCGTATGAGTATGTGGAAATTTGAAGCTATGACCGTACATGTGCATATAGTCATGTTTTGGGAAGTGGGTCTTGCTGTAGGGCCTTGAAGAGGGAGATTGAAGGAACCGGGCAGTTGTGTGATTAATCTGGCAGAGCCCTGGAGAGGTTTCAGTCGGCCTCGATTGGCAGGGAGAGAGGTAGAATGGGTTATGACAGGAACAGCAGCGGTAACAGGGCTTTCATCTGGAAAAGGTCCTCATTAGAGAGGGAGACGAGTATGAGAGCGCAGCTGCAGTCTACCTCCACACACTAACACACACACACACACACACTCACTCACTCACTAACTACACTCAACTATACTGCACACTAACCCACTCAAACTCAATAAAACACTTTCCAAAAGATGCAGATTCCAAAAGAAACTGGCATATAGGACTTCATCTGAAGAAACACACACAGACTCTCTCTCTCTCTCTCTCTCTCTCTCTCTCTCTCTCTCTCTCTCTCTCTCTACACACACACTCACTCACACAGGTAAATAGATTTCCTCTGGGGTTAGAAATAGGGTGGTCAGAACACTAATGATGGTGAGATGGTGAAAGGTGAGCGGTTAGGTTTCTCTCCGCTAGATTACACAAGTCATTAGGAAAACGTTCAGTCACACAACCACAACTGTGTATGAGTGTACTAATGTAGACATGAATGTCAAACTATAACAAACTGAATTATTACCTTTATTTTGGTACATTACCACTCAAAACCTATAAGCTATCTCCATAGTCAGCATATTTAAGCATCAGTGCATGCTAGGAAAAGCAAAGAACGGCATAGTGGGACAAACAAGAAGATAACATGCAAATGAGGCTGTCAAAACATGAAGGCAAACTAAAACTGTAGACAGCATGATTACGATGCCTTCTAAGATACCTTATTTTGACCAAATAAGACAGAAAGAAAAAAGGTGTAGGATTTGTGGTCACACTTTATATTAGGTGGCCTTAACTACTTACATCAAAAAATAAGTACAATGTACTTATCGTGATCATATTGTATTGCAAAACACTTTTGCTGCTATTGAGGTAGGATACGGGTACGGTTAGGGACAAGTTTGGTGGTATGGGTAGGTTTAAAGGTGGGTTAAGGTGTAAGGGATGGGTCAACAGTGTAATTAAAAATGTAATTACAGAAATTAATTACATATGCAATTACATGAAGGTATTTTTGAAATATAAGTACAATGTACCAAATGATTAATTTAAATGTAAGTAGTAGTTAAGGCCACCTATTATAAAGTTGAACCGGATTTGCTTTTTCACAATTTTCACTTTTTATATACATTTTCAGAAATTGCTGGTAAATTTCACAAAGAAACGGCAAGTAATATGTTGAATTAACATGACCTTTGGATAAAACAACTGAGTTTTTGCTTGTTTGTTTGTTTGGTTGGTTGTTTTTATTATTATTATTATTATTATTTATGTACTCCAATAATCTTTGCTTTATTTACTTATTTACAACTTTGAACTTGTACAGTGTATTTTGTGGAGAAAGCAATCCCAAAATGCATTTTGTGGAAAAGTAAGTAAATATGAGAAGCTCAGTGAAAAAATTATAATAATAATAATTTAAGATGGTGGACAAAGCGAGAGAGAAAAAATAAATATATATTTTTTGTTAAAAATTAAATTACATAAGATTCAATTAAATTACATATTACCTTATTATTCCACAGTTTGGGGTCGTAAGATATTTATTTAATTTTTAAAGAAGTCTCTTATGCTGTATAATGATAATGGCATTATTTTAATGAATAGTTCTTTGATTAACAGTAAGTTCAAAAGAACAGCATTTTATTTGAAATAGAAATCTTTGATAACAATGTCTTTAATGTCACTTGTGATCAATGTAATGATATGTATTTTTATGCTTATTCAAGTATCATATCGTTAGCTTTTTTTAACATGCAATAATAGTCTCATGTGCGTTTTATGTGAATAGCGTTAGTTGTACAACACACAGATTGGTCACTTTTGAGGTTCAGTTTCTATTAGGATGCTGTAGGCTACTGTATATAGAGCAGCTCATTGGGTTTTAAATAGAGCTTACATCATTGTCTCAGAGAATGGCTGCATGTTAACATTTTATAATTCACTTCATGACATTTTAGAATGATCAAATTTTAACAAGCAGGCATTCCCTGAGACATTCACTCCTAAAACTGTTACGGTCTGTAATCCAGTTCCATGCAGCCTTCACTGAGTTATCTTTCCCCATCTCTGAAGAAAAAATCATTGGATCATCGGGCTCTGAGCTCAGGTGGTTCTGGGAGGAAGATGAAAGGATTGAGGGGTAAAGGTTAGCTGCCTTCCCTGTCTAAGCCAATGTAACAAAAGCACCATTGTGAGGGTGTCAGGTGCATTGTGGCAGCCCTGCGAGGCTTTAAGTGAAGCAAATTCAAACAATGCATTAAAGGACAGGAGAGCGAGAGAAAGGCAAGAGGGAAAAAAACAGCAGGGGCCATTTTAAACAGCCTCGACAACAGAGCATTAGATGGGGAAAATGCAGAGTGATTCGAAGGATGTTAGATTACCTGGAGGAATGCCATCGCTGGAATTAAACGATTTACATGCATATGAATTTCTACATCGAACCTTACTGTGTATCTGCAATTTCATGAACTGACAGCAAGGCACATGCACATATATATGAGTGCATCTGCACATATTATTAGATTTTCCTGAAGAAATATGAGTGGTGCTTGCCTGTACAAAAGTTCCACCACTGCTGCACGGTTGCTAAAGAGTGCACGGTGGTTTCTTGAGTGTTTTGGATAGTTGCTGCTTCACTATGTTGCTTAGCAGTCAAAACAGCCTCCATGTTTCTATTCACACTGATGAATACTTCACACTTTCTCCATGCAGCAACCATGTAGTTTTACGGCAACCTATATAACAGTCAAGAGAGAATAAACCCTTGTTAATACATTGTTAATGTTAATACATCTCTGGTTATTAAAATTTAATTTGTCACTAATGCCAATTGGGTTAAAACAGACAAAAAACATGTAGTTATGGATACTATCACCAACTATCTCACATTTGTAAATGATACCTGTATTTTGTGTCTGTATACACATGGACTAGTGTTGTTGTTAACTAAAAAAATCACATAGCCTCTAAATAGTGATGGTAAACAAATTTACTTTTCAATGTTATTGCATTCTCTTGCAAAATGTTTGCGTTCTCAGAAAAACATTTTATTTGCAAAACTTATGTGATGGAAATAATATGGGAGGAAAAATCTTAAAATAGTTTAGTGCTTTTGTGAGTGAATGCAAAGTTTCTCATGGGGAACGTAATGCTTCTGTGAGTAAACGCTTTTTTATTATGCATTTTATTACTATTATTTTTAGTATGCTTTTTTTTGCATACTTTTACAAAAGAACACAAAAGCATTGAAATATAATTTTTCATCTCAGCTCATTTTATTTACCATTACCATGTCTCTTTAGAGTCTCCATATGAAATAAACAAATGCATAAATAAATAAACATTCTATGAAAAAAAAACATACGAAAATGAGAAATGTTGCTTTGGCAGCTAAATGAAATAAAATACTGTAAGTTGAAGTATACTACATATAATATTTTGTATATATCCATATATAGTACACTAAATTTACTAAAAGTAAAACTGAATGTAAATAATAAATAAAAAACTAATAAAAATGTCAAAAACACATACCAAAACTACTACTTAAACTAAGATTAAAATAAAAACTTAACCAATAAAAATAAAAGCTAAGTAGGCCTACTTATGCTATTAAAACCATAACAGGTATAAACAATACTAAAATAGCATTGACATGGAACAGTAATTTATAATGATTAAATACATAATTAATACTTGCACATTTCATAAAATCCCATTAATAAATCCAGTTGTCTTTCAGCACACTGCAGTGTGCACTTGCACTATGATATAACTGAGCTTCCTCCTTTTATGTAAGTCTATGGCATGGACACAAATCATAAGTCTCTTCACTTTTCCTCAACATGCAGGAAATGTAGCACAAATGTTCCAAGATGACACACTGTAGTTTAATATTTTAGGTTAAGAGTTTGTTCAAATTCTGTAGCATTAGTAAGAGCAATAATAGTGATCCTTGCCTTATCAAGCACCACATAAAGCCAGCTCACGTCACTGAGACACAATTGGGCCAATTAGGAGTTATTTTCAGGTGTAGTGTGCAAACAGGTCTGAGCACAGCGGGAAGGATTACACTTCATTTTTCCTCAACGCTCAGAGAGCAACTTAAGTGACTTGTGCTTTCTGACATGTTAGGAATTCTTGTGCTGGCGTTGAGGTGTTAAAGAAATTCATCACAGTCGCTTGTGTAATTGCATATATGTGCCAGACAACACACACACACACACACACACACACACACACACACACACAAACACTCACAGGCATAACAGAGCAAAAATGAGGATGAATGAACGTGTCGCTGTTATTCTGCAGTTCTCTTCCCTCCACTGATCCCGGGTCTATGATTCCAACCTCCCTGCCATATTGGAATATTAATAGCCTTCATTACACGAAATCTGATTTCATTGTGGTGCTGCAAAAACTCGTAACATTTTAATTAACTTATTGAACATATGGCCCAGCTCGCTGAGATGCAGCGTTGCAGGTATTACAGACTCTCTGCTGATCCTTTAAGAGACAAATAAACCGATTCAAAGGGTGAATATCAGCAGAGCGCCGTGTTGAAGATGTGAGTTTTTTATAGTACATCTGCAGCATAAACACGTCTCTGCAACAGCAGGCATGAGATGTGTATTAGGAATTAATGCATGAGTGGAGAATTCAACCCAAAATGCCCTGTGCATCTCTAAAAACCTCTGCATTTAAAACAATCACACACATTATCAACATCAGAAACAAACACAGCAGAATAAATCAACTCATTCATGCGAGAACAGCAGCTCATTTTCATCATTTGTGAAATAATGCAGCCAATCTGTGCAGCTTCAGTGCAGCGTGAGATAATGATAGGGTGTGTTTGTGTGTGTGTGTGTGTGTGTGTGTGAGAGAGAGTTATCGACCCACTTGCTTTATTGGCTCCATTCAACACACACCCGGACAGTTATGATCATTCAGTCAGGACCTTGGATATGCACCACACAAATGCATGCTATTACAAAGGGTTATCTGTGAGATAATATGCTATTTTATGTGGCAAATTATTTTGGATATGAGCATAAGAAACAACAGTGTTCTTCCATTACATATACTTTGTTTATGTGCATTCTATTCAGAACAAACACTATGGGAACATATTCTCTGCTTACTGGAAATGTAAAGGAAAAGTTAAAATGTAACATAAAAATAATAATAATTCTGTCTTTATTTACTATTACCCTCATGTTGTACCAGATCTGTATGTTGTTATTTTGTTCCATGGATAAGAAAGCTTCATGCAGCTCTTTTACAGCAACAGCAGCCATGTCTGTCAAACTTAAAAATAGACATAAAAGTCCCACAAAATTGTGTAGTCCATACAATTTGTGTGTGCTATATTCCAATGTTTTAGAGAAAAAAGCTTTGTGTCGACAGAAATTTAAGTCGTTATAGTGAAAATCAATGTTTTTTGTGTGTCTCATGATCAAATATCTTTAAAGTCCAACCTGGCGCCATGTTTGATTTGAGGACTGAGGTGTAGAGGAAGCTTTTCATTGAATAATAAATAATAATGCTTTTTAAACAGGAGAAAAAAAAGGGTTTGGAATGATATTAGACTAAGTAAATGACTGAATTTTAATTTTCCATTAAACTGCTGCCTTAGGAAAACTGCACTTAGAGAATGATGGATTTGCAAACATGTAGCCCATTGTTTTCTCTTGTGCACCGTAAAAGCCACCGTTTATATGCTCTAAGTCTTTTCTTCTGGTGTGGTTTGGGTTATTGTTTACTGTTTACTTTGAGCGAGACTCAGCAGGAACGCAGCGAGGCAAACAAAAGAGATGCTGAGAAGTGCCCGCTGAAACCGTTCTTTGGTTTCCAGGAACCAGACTGGATTGTCCGTGAGATGCATGCAAAATAACACACTAACATGCAGTTTGATAAATTAACCATCTCATCTCATGAACATCACACTGCTGAAAACGCTTGAAATGAGGTGGTCTTAACTGATGGTCTATTACTGAAGTAACCCAGCTAAAGCTGTTTCACACTAGATTTTTAACAGACACTGCAACGGTTGTAATATGATGTCCTCCAGCGTCTAAAAAAACCCAAAACGTAATTGTTCATATAATACATTCAAATATAATAAGAATATGTAATCTATTTCAAATTACTACAATGCTGCAATCCTGCAAATCTGAAGTTTGCTTTGGATTCAGCTAACAGGCCATACCAATGCTATCTCGCGACCAATTCGTATGTATTTTTCGAGGTGGATAATTCGTACAAATTCGTATGACCTCACTCGTACGATTTTGTACATTTTCTGTGAGGAGTTTAGGTTTTTAGGTTTAGGGGGAATCAATCTTATGAATTCCTACGAATTTGCCATCTCGTAAAAAACTTACGATTTTTCACAAAACATATGAATACATACGTGCAAGGTCATATGAATTAACAACGTAAAATATGTACGAATTGCCATGAGATCAGGTTGTCCATACCGATCTTTTGTTGGTCACACGCCTTCACTTGATACGAGTTGAACTTTGACTTGAACTTTGGAACACAATGAAATTCGCATAAGCTTGGGTTTCCTGTCTCCGCATCCACATGTGTACGACTGGAAATCAAAGGAACAAAAAGTATCATCTGACTAGTTCTTAACAGAGAATGTTCTCAGAACTTTCACTAATGCTCTGGCAAGGTTCTCTCAAAGTTATGAACAAACATTCTTCCAGTAACATTAATAGAATGTTCATTCAAAATGATGTGGTCTTTAATAATATTCTAAAAGTATTAGCACAAAAACTTATGCATCATTCATGGAAAGTTTTGCTATAAAGTTTTAGTTAGACATTCATCTAATGTTTTTTTTAATGTTTCTACTTGTTTTAGAAGTAACATTCCCATAATTTTTGCAATTAAATAATGGAATGTTCCATTAACATTAGTATATAACCAAGAAAAATCATTATTAATTCAAAAACAAAACCATTGTTTTATGGATTAAAAAAATCCATAAATCTGTCAAATGATGCAAATAAGGCAAAAATGCCAATGTGAAAATGCCATCATTTAGCCACTCGCATAAATGTCACAGTATAGTCTTTAACATCTTGTATGTGCTGATTTCCACGGACACTCATTCCTGCATGTCTGAAAAAAATGAAGCTGGCAGAGCCTGAACGGTTTGTCCTGAGCGTAATATGTTACCGAGAACCCACAGGATGACATCATGTAGAACGAGTTTAGCTTCCTGATTAGATTAGTGCATATGCCACAGTGTTGGAAGTGAAGGCTTTTTGTTTCGACAACACAGTGGTGAACTAGTCAGATAGTGGAGGAGACCGGTCCAAAGACAAAGTAAGTGGTGAAAAATGACTTTTTCCCCCTCAAATTGAGCCCATAATCATCCTCATGTTGGCAATCGATAATGTAACCAGCAGGGATTAGACTTAATCTGTACCGTCACACAGATCAATACAAGAACAAGAAGCATGTCTTGAGAGCACTGGGAGGAAGAAAGCGATGGAGAGAGGAAGAAACGAGGGATGGAAATGCTACAGCCACTTAACATTTTTGAGGTTGACAATGCACAACTACATCAACTGTCCAGACATCTTATTAATGGACCTAATTATCAGTGAACGCTCACCTGCAGTGGCCATTTTGTTTGACCCTGTTAACACAGGTTTTGGCATCTGTTTTGTGCAATCTGATTTCAAATGGTCAGTTCTACAGTGAAAATAATAATAATAATCAGTGTTTTTATTGATTTTATTGTTCACATATAAATATCTATACATGCCTATAAAAATCAAAACTGTGTTAAATAATGTTTTCAGAAAAAGGGGCTTACATTTTTTGCAAATGGGGTAAGAAAAATAAACTTAATTTAAAATATAAGTTCTGAAAACAAGTCTAATAAAACAATTATTACTCAGTTTTACATCTCAAGTAAATTTGTCTTGTTTTAAGAATGTTTACATACTTTTACTGGTTAACCTATTTTTACTTTTACTGGTTAACCTATTTAACCTAATTTTTATTTGATTTAATTTTTTATTCATTGTAAATTGATGCAGTGTAAATACAGGTGTAAATGGGGTACAAGATGTTTTGTGATCCAATCAAACCACATATACAGGTAGTCAAAAACACATGCGACCAAACTGCATGTATAATGTAAATGCTATTAGAAATAAAATATGAATATTAGATGATAAGAAAAAAAAGAATGAAAGAGGAAATGTAACTGAAATAAAATAATTTTAAGTTGAAGTATTAAAAATTCTAAAATTACAACTTAAATAAAAACAAATGAACAAATGAAAATAAAGTAAAGCTATGTAGAATTTATAAATTGCATACAATTTCTAAAACATAAAGGGTTACTCCACCCCAAAATGAAAATTTTGTCATTAATCACTTACCCCCATGTCGTTCCAAACCCATAAAAGCTTCGTTCGTCTTCAGAACACAATTTAAGATATTTTGGATGAAAACCGGGAGGCTTGTGACTGTCCCATTGACTGCCAAGTAAATAATACTGTCAAGGTCCAGAAAAGTATGAAAGACATTGTCAAAATAGTTAATCTGCCATCAGTGGTTCAACCATAACGTTATGAAGCTACGAGAATACTTTTTGTATCCAAAGAAAACAAAAATAACGACTTTATTCAACAATTCGTCTCCTCCGCGTCTCCTCATTTTGGAGAATATCCGCTGGACGCAAACTCCGTACGCTGTTCTATGTCAGCTGGGTCACACGGATACGTCTTCTACGTTTATTTACACTTTGATTGAACGAAAACAGTGTATCCGTGTGGTGCGGCTGACACAGAACAGCGTACGCAGTTTGCGTCCAGCGGATATTCTCCAAAATGAGGAGACGCGGAGGAGACGAATTGTTGAATAAAGTCGTTATTTTTGTTTTCTTTGGATACAAAAAGTATTCTCGTAGCTTCATAACGTTATGGTTGAACCACTGATGGCAGATGGGCTATTTTGGCGATGTCTTTCATACTTTTCTGGGCCTTGACAGTGTTAATTGTTTGGCCGTCACAAGCCTCCCGGTTTTCATCCAAAATATCTTAAATTGTGTTCCGAAGACGAACGAAGCTTTTACAGGTTTGGAACGACATGATTAATGTAAAAAAAAAATCATTTTGGGGTGGAGTAACCCTTTAAACAAAAATATTCTGTAAAAGCCCATTTAAATAAATAAATAAATACTATAAGAGTATATAAATAATACCAAAATAACACTAGAAGGTTCATGTATGTAAACATGAACCTAAACAGATAACTTACAAACTAAAACAAAGATAACTTAAAATGCATGTCATCACCAGCAATCTATCTCAGCTGACCACTTGTGATAACATATGAGAGATGTTAATGCCATGTGTAAACAGGGCTTATGTGGTACCCTTAGACACAGCACTGTAGCATTACCTCAGCAAACCCTGTTCAATATGCAAGCTAAATGTGACGATTAAAATCCAAGAAAGATAGCGGCGATTGCAAATGCAGAAATCTAGCATTTATAAAGTGCTTTAAATCCAATTCATCAGCTTCTGTTGACTGGCCTGCAATTAGAACCAGACCCGCGTACAGAAGTCTGGTTATGCATCAAGCTAATGCAAGCATTACACTCCGAGTGATGGGCACAACAATATATCTCATTAAAAGTAAATGTTTCCCTAGGTCAGCAACTGCTTGTGCACTCATCAGTTTGTCAGCTCGAACCACTAAATCAGTTTGCAGCAACAGACGCCATACCGGTGCCATAGATCATTCATGGGCTAATGTGATTCCCTGTTCAGCGCGGGCAGGCTTTCTCCAGACAGGGGCTGAATTAGCACCGTTTAATGGATGGATATTAATTCCTTTGAGTCACAACAAAATTAAGTAATAATGTGACCATTAATATTTCAGTCAGAAAATAAGAAGCCCCCCCAAGATCTTCAATCATTTGTAATATTGGATATAAAGTAGCTGGAGGGGAAGAGGAACATATAACCCAACTCTGCAACTCTTTAAACGATTCTGTCAACTCAAGGGGAACAGAGTAAAGGCAGAAACTCTGACGGAGCAGAAACCGTCCCGATAAGAGTCCTCCCGCTCCGTCCTGCTATGTACTGCATCATTTGGTGCTATAGAGAGCAGCGCCCCATGGAGACTCCCGGTTGGATATGCCGCTGCATAATTGATGATGCCGATAAATCAGACAGTCATACCAAGGGAGAAACGGAGCCTGTTCTAATTTCTCATCCTGTCTTATGATGTAATGTTGCAGCATTATGAATGTAGCGCAGTAGTGACGCTGGATAAGCCCCGAAGATTCACACCACAGAGGACATTTCTGACACCATATCTACTGCTAATTTGTAAAATAACCTTCTGATACACTTGCAGTATTGAGATATTTATTAAAAGAATAGTGACTGTGAAGAAGACATCAAGAAATGAAATATAGCAAACATAACTATAACTAGAGCCACTTTTCCACCTCTGGGCCTAACAGTTTTCGTTGCTTTCTATACAGGGTCAGAAAACTCTTGGATTTCATCAAAAATATTGTAATTTGTGTTCTGAAGGTCTTACAGGTTTGGAACAACATGAGGGTAATTAATGACAGAAATTTCATTTTTCGGTGTACTATCCCTTTAAAATGAATAAAATTTCTGAAATTGTTTAATCATTATTTATCATGTAATATTTACTTTATTTGCCATGGGACACAAAAGGCATTTTCTCCAACATGCTGTGACTGACAATAGAACCATAAAATACACCAAAAACATGCTCGTTACAAATTCAAAAGTTGCCGCTTCAAGAAACTTTACGACAGGTTTTACGGCAGGAAAATCAAACGCTCATTGGCTCTCAATCCACAGAGTGGATCAGTGATTAACAACTATAAAAAAATATTTTTAATGCTATATTGTTACTAAAATGGTCATTTCCCCTCATAATCGGTAACTTTTTTAATTTGCTATAAAATTTTTAATTTATATCTAAAAATTAAATACTTATTGTTGCTGGTATATGGATGGGAGTGGGAAAACTAGGTTGCTGTTGGAAGAGGTGTTAGTAAAGGGGGTGCTCACCCTGTGGTCTGTGTGGTAATTTCCCCTCATAATTCGGTCAATATCTCATCGTAAAGAGTAGGGGTTACCCCGGTGTCCTGGCCAAATTCCCTCCACTGGCCCTTGTCTTTGCTAATAATCCCCATCAACTTGATTGCTCTCTCTCCTCTCCACCTGTAGGTTTGAGCGCACTGGCGCCGTTGTCCTGTGGCTGGTCGCATCATCCAAGGGATGGCACACTGGTGGTGGTTGAGGAGAGACCCCCCCATATTGTAAAGCGCTTTGGGTGTATGGCAATACACAATAAAAGCGCTATATAAATGCATCATTCATTCATTCATTCACTTATCGATAAAATGAAAAAAAAAATGCATTGATACAAATATCTTAATGATATAAAAGATTCGTAAATATTTTAAGTTTTGTAGCTAATAATATGTAGCAATTTTTACGTTTCAAAAGCTGAAATACATCCAAATTGTATTTTTCAGCATCAATAAAAATTTACCAAAATGTACGTTTTGTGTTTGTAAACGTTACGTACTAATACCTACGTATAAAGAATGAGACTGAAATAGCGATCGCGTTATGGAGGATGATCAGATATTTCTGTTTACTTAGCTCAAATAGCACGCTGAGTGGCGACGTCACTTCACGCATTCTGCTGCCATGGTTCAGTACGGTTATTCATCAAATATCATAATTTTTGACTGTCAGACAACAAAAAAGTGAAAAAAACTCTAGCAATGTCTTAGCATCCACCCAAAACACCCTAAAAACAATCAGTGCCCTAGCAACCATCAAGAACACCCTAGCAACTGCCTAGCAGATACAACATCTCTCAGAGTGTTTATTTGAACTTTGAGATCTCATCACAAACAGCATGCAACTCTGAAGTCAGCAAGTCATTGTGTACTGTGCAAATATCTAAAAGGTCATCTTGAAACATTGCTCTGCACCTGTTGCCCTCTACATACGACACAACCCAAAATCTCAACCAGTACCAAAGGGGTCAAAAGTCCAGACAATATAGTGCTCAATAAGAAAGAAAAGCCACTAAGCTGAGTGCAAATTTACACAAAGCACATCTTCTTCACCACTTTCCGCTCGGATAAGCAGCAAGGTACGGCATTCTATTGAATTCCCTCTTTAAATAGACTTAATCCTCGGCGCTGGCAGAGGTTCACAGAGCTCTCCTCCACTTTTAATTAGACGTACAGTGGCTGGTGATGGTAGCTGTGCTGGAGGAACCCAGTGTCCACATTCCTGAAGGAATATAATTAATCAGAATAGAGGAAGGCCTTTTGTACTACAGCGTGGTTGAGTGTGGCCTCTGCCCACGCTGTGGCAGGAAACACTGCTATCGATAGAAATCGTACTCTTGCGTTCCTCCCTGCAGGGAATACTAATGGTCTTTGTCATTACAGATTCTTACTTTATTACTTAGAGGGTTACTATAATATTTTTTCCCCTCTCTCTCTCTAAAAGCCTCAGTTAGATGACCCTGAGTCATCAAACAAATCAAACATGAATACTATCTGAAATCGTATGCAATCTGAAATGCAGTTAGCTGTGTGATAAGTCACCACTGAGAAATGAGAGTGTTCTCACCTAACAATCATGACTCATGAGTGATAATTACTGTATGCTTTGAAATCATAAATATGTCATTCCTGTTCTGCAGTACAACTTAAACCAATTTTTATACCTAAAACATTAAAACATTCCAAACAGGATGGAATATTATAAACCAATTAATAACACAGATATCACAGACTATCATCAAATCTATTGCTAAAAACTGGAATTTCAATAAGAATGAAGTCATAAACCGGCTTTACTTTTAAAGGAATACAAAATAGGTGTTCTTGATGACACAGGAAAATAAAATAATTAACATAATAATATATGTTAATTTAATGTGTGTGTTTGTGTGTGTGTGTGTGTGTGTGTGTGTGTGTGTGTGTGTGTGTGTGTGTGTGTGTGTGTTATTGATGAGAGAAAGGGAAAAACAAAGACATGCCTGGAATATGTCTTAATTATAATCTTATAATTATAATCTTAATTGACTTTAGGTTAAAATAAAATAAAAATTAAATAAATAAATGTTGTAACATATAACCCTCAAAATTAGGTAACTGATGATAGAATTGGGGGGGGGGTAATATTTCTTAATAAATTGGCAGTTTTCATGTTAGAAGCTAGTGCCATGGACAAAATGGCAAAGCAACATAGTAAAATAAAATATAATTTAAATAAATAAACATTAACCCCTCTGTGCACTTAAAGTGATAGTTCACCCAAAAATGAAAATTCTGTCATCATTTACTCATCCTCAAGTAGTTCCAAACCTGTGTGAATGTCTTTGTTCTGCTGAACACAAAGGAAGATATTCTGAAGAATGTGGGAAACAGCAGTTCTGGGGCACCATTGACTTCCATAGTAGTTTTTTTCCTACTACAGCCTGGTTACAAACTTTCTTCAAAATATCTTCCTTTGTGTTCGGCAGAACAAAGACAATCACACAGGTTTGGAACTACTTGAGGATGAGTAAATGATGACAGAATTTTCATTTTTGGGTGAACTATCCCTTTAATTGTGATACTGTGATAAAAGAAAATGGTAACACTTTATTTTAAGGTGTCCTTGTTACACATGTTACATGTGCTTACTATTATAATAACAATAAATGATGCATAATTACATGCAAGTAACCCTGAACCAAACCCTACTCCTAACCCTAACCCTTATAGTAAGTACATATAGTTAATTAATATCACTCAGTACTTAAATGTATAATTACACTGTAACAGGGAAACCTTAAAATAAAGTGTAACCAAGAAGATTAAGTAATATAAATGCCATTCAAAATAAATAAATAAAAATACACAGCTTGCTTCTTATTCTAGTTGTCTAATAAACTGGCATTGTATATTACAAACATTGTTGGCTCTTTGTCAAATTGCTTTAATTCCTCAGGGATAAAATCGTCCCCTAAATATATAAATGCAGTACAAATGCACAGTAAAATGAACAGGTACCTCAGTAACAAAGAAAGACATGAAAACATTCCGCATTGTAATGACCTGGATGCTTTCCTCAATGAATACTGCAATACACAGCTGTGCCCTGCGCTCTATTTCTGGCAGGGCCACAGTGTAAGTGTGTTTACTGTATTGTTCTTAGGTCTTGTTATACAAGCTGCAGCACTCCAGAATACCCGATGACGTCATGCCAATTAGCCTCTCCTCTGAGCTCACACAGACCCCCGGTGGTCAGACCGAGCTACTGCATGTATCAGGTGTCTTGCCTTAAACTAAGTTTCTGCCTAATTACAGAAATACGTGAGCTGTGAACATAATTTCCCATCTCTTGTAGGCAAGCTCTGAATCAATCATTTAATATAACCACACTTAATTTATTACAGAGATGTTATGTGACAGGCACGCTAGGCTATTATTAATGTGCGCGGGATGCAGAAATCAGCTGCTGTGCACCTGTGTCCCCAAATCATGGGGTCTCGAACAAAACACAAAAAATGCAAATTAGCCTTTTGTTTACCCAAAGATGAGTTAATTTGGCGAGACGCTCATTACATGTCTTTCTGGCCAGTGTGGGTTTTGGAGCGAGTCGGATCCAGGACAGCTCGTTGAGCCAAGAGCCTGTCGAATAGTGACCCTCAACCATTGCAGCTTTTCACACAGAGGCAAGGCCACAGCAGGAGGAGCATAAAAGACCTGCAGGCTCCAAGCGAATTTACTGACATCTGAGCTGGAGCCTTTTAGTTCTAAAAGACACACAATCCTAAATCTCATTCTAATTGCATTGGATGCACTGCAGGTCCTTATGTCTTAATCACAGTGCAGTTATTGTCTCCAAATCAGCCTACTTATATTGTTTTACATCATAATATTCACAATAGAGTACAATCAAAGGGGAATGACCATATTTTTTGCTTATAATAACCCTCATGAGCTCTTTAAACATCTCAAAGAACCATACTAAACATATATAGATGTCAGGTTAATCATTTATGATGACTACTAATCTTATGAAAACTGATTATAAAAAGTTCAAAATTGATAATTACATGATGAAATCAAAATTCTGTCATCATTTACTCACCTGTATGCTTTTTATTCTTCTTCTGAACTAAAAGAAGATATTTTGAAAAATGTTGATAATCAAACAATCTGGGTTCCCATTGACTTCCATTGTATTTTTTTGTCCATATAATAGAAATCAATGGAAACCAAAACTGTTTAGCTACCAACATACCAAGAACGACATGAGGTTGGGTCATTTTTGGGTGGACTATACCTTTAACTACAAAGTTTTAATGTCTCGAATGGATTAAATAAACATGTAAAAATTTTAGGACCAATAATCAATTATGGTAACACTTTACAGTAAGGTTTATTTTAGCAACTACATTAGTTAACATGAACCAACCATAAAAAACCTGAGCTAACATGAACTAACAATGAACAGTTGTTTATTTACTTTAACAAAGATGAATAAATACTGCACCAGATGTATTGCCAATTGTTAGTTAATGCATTAACTGCTGTTAGTTAATGAATCTGCTCACATTAACTAATGGGACCTTACTGTAAAGAGTTACCTCTATTACTAGTATTCCTTAAAGTCATATTTAAATTCGAGTTTATTTGTTTAGTGCTTTTAACAATACATAGTTTCAAAGCAGCTTTACAGAAAAAAAAGAACATGATAATATCATTCAATAACATGTTAATATCACTCAAATTGAAAAAAAGTGAAATGTCAGAGAAAAACGTGCTAATCAACAGTAAAATCGACTCCATGTCTCTGGCCTGCAGGTGCGCGCATGGCATGTTTTCAAAGAACAAAGAGCCCATGTGCGCCCACGACCCTCTGTTTCTAATGACACACGTGTAATCTGATCGCATCACGTAATCCTGAACACATACAAACTGCTGCTCCCCTCTCTGCACTGTAAAGCCTCGCCAGTGCACACAAAGCCCTGTATCTCACACCAAAGAAAGACGCTACTGTGACTGTGAGATGACACTGAGGCGAGAGAGGAAATCCGATGTAATAATGTATCATCGGTGAATAGACTGCAATGCATTTTCCCTTCATATTTTGCCAGAGGAGCATTTGATATAGCTGAAGGAGAGCTGAATCTTCTCACATTATGCAGCCATGATTTGAAACACTTTTAATTTTAAGATTAAAGTAGCTTTATTGGCATGTTAAAAATGTAAAATAATGTATATGTGTAGTTTTGAAATAACATTTAATAGTGTCCGAAACCTTTCCCCCAAACTATATAAAGGTTTTGCATATTATTTTATTATTTAAAAAAAAATCTAATTACATTTTTAAAAAGAATTTGTCAAAGACAGTGTGGCACAACAAGTATGTAGGAAGCCATTTTGTTGTCATGTGACAAGAAAACCATACAACAGAGAAGACCCCCTTTAGGCCCCCACCAATATTATTTAAGGCTATTTTTTATTTTTATTTTTGCAATGAAAGTATTTTATTATTTCTTTAACATTGATAGAGTCGCTAAATCAAATATTTTGTTGAAAAAGCATGCAACCAACATGCATACAAAGATTACTTTTCTAAGAATCAAGAACTTGTAAGATGTTAAAATTCGAACACAACTGTTTCGAGTAAAAAAATAAAAATAAAAAAAACTCTTGGACATAATTGTGCGTCATTGACCCTTAAAATTAAGAAAGAAAGGGAGAATATGTGATATGAATAAAGCGTAATATCTCACTAACGAGCACTTCTTGGTGTGTTTTGCATCACAAAGCAGTGCCTGGTGTCATTCCACTGCAGTGAACAGTCGCTGGTCGTGCAGGAAGAAAACACGCTGTGGATCTGCAGCTCAGAAACTTGGTTTGAAAAAGAGCCCCGCCCTCCTCCTGCCTCTCCTGGAGCCTTATAACCAGATGCCTGTTCTTCAGACGCACATACCCAAGAAACGCACTGGACTTGAGCGCAGTTACGACCCCGGAGAGCAGACAGAAAGCAACCTGACGGAATATACGCGGCTCGCATTTGTTTGTTTTCCTCCGAGAGAAGCGTCTTGGCTGAGCGAAGAAGACATGGATTTTCTGAACCACAACTACTTGAGCGCGCGCTCCCCCTACGATTACACCTTCAATTTTTGGAATGACTATCTCGGCCTTTCCACGCTGGTCACCAAGAACAACAAGCACAGCGTCCCCCAGAATCCCAACTCCATCACGGAGTCTCTGAAAGCCACTCTGGGCTTGGACGACAGCCCCCCGTGCCCGTGCGTTATCGCGGCCGGCGGCGACGGCGACAGCGGAGGACACCTGGACTCCTGCTGCTGCCCCCCGCCCGCCTCCATCTCCATCCTGGACATGAAGGAGCGCTTCTCCATCCTGAGCCCCTTCCAGAACCAGGGCACGGGAGGGCTGCTGTCCTCCTCCCAGGAGCGGGAGATGGGCATCGGAGGGAGCTTCGCAGGATTTGATCTGTTCGGCGTGGAGAGGAAGATGAGGAAACCGGCGCCGCGCAATAAGCAGGAGCCCAAGATCTGCGTCTTCTGTCGGAATAACGGCGCGCCGGAGGAGGTGTACGGTTCGCACGTCCTGAAAACCCCAGACGGGAGAGTGGTGTGCCCGATCCTGCGGGCGTACACGTGCCCTCTATGCAGTGCCAACGGGGACAACGCGCATACAATAAAATACTGCCCTCTCTCCAAAGACCACCCTGCCCAGAGAGTGCTGAAGGGAGGCAGAGCTGTGGGTGGTAAGCGAGTGAAAATCTTCTAAGCAGACTCCTAGAGACTTACATGTATTGCACTGAACATTTTCTTTCGGATGACTGTTCTGATTGACTGGCTTTCCGAGTCTTAACTACTAGGCAAACAAATAAGATGATATCAATGTTTTGTTAAACGAAAAAAAAAAAAAAAATCTCTTATATTTTTATAGATACTTTATTTCCATAGTTTATTGCATACTTTATTCATAAAAAGCTATTTTTTTTCCTTTTCACGCATAGGTTTTAGATGTTTATTCACGATTCATAGTCACGTTTTGTGTGAAATAAGATGTTATTTTTCTTTAAAATGGGAAAACGTGAATGTTGTCACCAGAGGAGTTGCTCTTCTGTTCAACTCAAGTATTTTCTTTACTGTAAGCTAAGCTTGCACCTCGTTTTTGTCTTTAAACCAAAGTTTATTTAGCCATTAAGCGATTTTAAAGAATGTTCCACATGTCTTCATTTATGAACTTTAGTCCCATTCCGCTCTCTCCTGAAAGTCCACTCCGCAATTTCCTGACATTTGCCAGCACGGACACGCAGAGCAACACAATAGAGGCTCTGTTGCGCGTTCATGTTGTCAGCATAACTTCATAATCGGCCAAATTATTTCCAACCCCACTGACAGAGCTGGGCATTTTGCATTACAGGGTCCATGTTACAGATGTTACATTACTAATATTAAGTGAATTTCCAGCAGCTCCAGAAAGCAGTGTTGCTCATTAGTGCGTAGCATGAACGCTGTAATGTAATGTGTGACCGCAGGCTATTCTTCTGTATGAGGTGCCCTTTCAATGTTTACACCCCTAGTACGGGGAACACACACTGGAGGAAAAATAAAATATCCTATGGGTTCCTCTCTTCAGCTCCATACAAAGTTCACCTTCTCCAAAACATCCTGGGTGAGCAAAGGGGAAAGGGAGAGGTTTATGACAAACAAACAAAGGGTCCACAGTGGAATATAGCACCTATGAATGTTCTTAATAAAAAAGCTTTTTTGTAAAAACAATGTATTTGCCCCTTTTTGCATTATGTACAAGAATAAACCCCCAAAAAACAAGAACAAAAATGATGCAAACATATTGTGAATGTACAATTTGACTCTTGCAGGACTGCACATTTCTGACAGTTATGTTTACCAAAGGAATTCAATTTTAATGAAGTAAGGAGCATAGATTTGCTGTATTGTAAATAATTACCGAAAAATGGAAAATAATTAAGTGATGTCTATTCAGTATTTTACCATTTAAAAGTGACTTCAGAGGGAACTACCTCACCAAGATTTTGTACTTACATGTAAAATGTCAACAGCAGCTTATTAATATAGTGTACCATTTATAACAAGGGTTTATAATAGTATTTTTGATCTTTGTATAACACAATTGTATTTTTTTTTTCAGTGCATTCTAAAAACGAAAGTGAAATCCCAATAAGCTCTAAGCATTGTTTGCTAATAGTTGACAGCTGTACATACTATTAATGATAATGATGATGATATCATGCATTTTAAGTGTTGTTCAATGTGACGTTCTTGGTTCGTGAGAGAGAGACTGAGAATCAAATGTTGAAGACATAAGCCAATTTGCCACTTTTAACTGAGGTTTGTAATTAAATTAAAAGAGTAAAAAAAGAAACACTGTTGGATTTTCTTATTTATATTTTGTCACAATTTCCCTGTATGCTGCTGTGCAGAAATTAAAGAGATGAATTCACTAGATAAATAAACAGCTTATGAAAAGGTTTAACTGGTGCTTTCATGTTGTCATCCCTGCCGATTGTGTTTAGCAGGCCTACGTGAGCCTGTGTCATTGTCACAATCAGGGTCTTTGTGAATCCCACCTCATTCCCATCACCACTCAAGGCCTCTCTTCACCTACACAGGCCTTTCCTCTCTAAATGTTACAAAAACAAAACAAAGAAAAGGAGAACAAAGGGGAAGTTTCTCTGATCATGAAATGAGAACTGGAGTTTTGAAGCATCTATAATGCTAGTGTACTCCTACAGGCTGGAATATACTAGAAGACGTTGAAATCGGAACAGATTTCCAAGCACTAGTCATCAAACACTTGCCAACTTTTGTAAATGGTTACCAGGAAATTGAGCATTGTACACTAAACAACTGAGAATCACACACTAATTCAGAACACAACAATCTCACAAAGTCGTATTCCAGCCTTAAAGGGACAGTTCACCCAAAAATGAAAATTCTATCATTACTCACCATCATGTTATTCCAAACCCGTGAGACCTTCATTCATCTTCAGAACACAAATTAAGATATTTTTGCTGAAATCTGAGAGCTTTCTGACCCTGCATAGACAGCAAAGCAACTTACACGTTCAAGTCCCAGAAAGGTAGTAAGGGTGTCTTTAAAATAGTCTGTAATATTATGAGAATACTTTTTGTGCATAAGGTAAACAAAAACAACAACTTTAATCAACAATATCTTCTCTTCCGTGCTGCTTTTATAAAACTGCCAAAGTTTCTAATTTTAAAATCACAAAAGCACCTGACTCACGTCACCCATGAGAGTGATGTCATCATGCAACTTCTGATCCTCTCAGAAAGGGGCGTCCGTGAGAGGACAGAGGGTCTCTGTCAACAGGCCTGTCCACATCTTTCCTTCCATCCCTCTCCCTTTTTCCCCTTTCTTGTCTCATTCAAACACACACACAGCTGAGACACTTCATTAAAAATGGATAAATACAAAGTGCAATAGGGATTTATATTACAGCAGACAGTTGCAGAGAAGCCCGGTGGGTATGGCATCTCACACACACACACACACACACACACACACACACACACACACACACACACACGAACGTCTGGATAACAGCTTTTATTCCCCTGTTACTGCAGCCCATTTTCAATGCAGCAGGAGGATTTTCATAATTAAGTTAGTTCCACCATTTATACCGATAGTCTCATATGATTTTAGCCAGAACAATGGAGAAGGAAAGATGTTTTTTATTACAACAGAGCCTTGAACTTGCTCCCCTTTGATTTCTCTTCTAGACATTTATGGATTAATGGAAGGTTTTTAATCTACTCCGTGTGTGTTATTCGAGACTTGAGACCACATACCGATCATCTTAACAAAGTAGCATTTGAACAACATTAAAATTATTACACTCTATTAAACTTTCTTGATCTGGCTGCATGTTTGATTCTTTCAATATTTCTTTATTATTATTATTCAACCATCAAAACAAGGCCTGATTCATTTTACTCTCTTAGCTTCTGAAAACATTTAGCTCCAAACATTATTTGGACACTTAACTTAGCCTTAAAAAGTATGCATGTAATTTCATTACATTAAAAATAAAACTGTATTTATCAATTTGCCATTTATTTTAAAGACAAAATGTAGGCCTACAAGCTTTACAAAACATTTAAGGTCATGGAAAAATGGAAGTAGCGACAATATTTTCTTTATTTTGATGTACATTTGAATGAAATGGATAATTGAGAATAAATAAATAAATAACTAAATAGGAATTTGGTTTTATCCACTGGTCATTGATTGGATGGAGGCAGACCTGAATATGAGCTTGCAGTCAACTGTAAGAAAAGGAGCAGGTTGATTGAAAATGTCTAATTTCACCAGAAGATTAAGATATTTTGATTAAAAATTATGAGCTCAAGAAAACTGAAACACATGCATGAATAAATCGTACAAAATGAAATGAATAACATGCATTTAGAAAATATATTTCATATCAAATTTAACAATAATGGTTTGTTGGATTAAAAAAAAGTAGACATAATGTTCAAAACTGTTTAAAGCAAGTCAAAGAACTGATTTCTCTCATGATTAAAAAAATAAAATAAAACTCACATTGACACCAGTTAATTAACCGTAATTGCAAAAATGGCTAAAGTTACATTTATTCTGAGAAAAGCTCTAAAAGCATTTGTTTTGTTGTCTAATGCAAAGACATTCATGCATTTTTAATTGCGGCTCCACATAAAAAGTCTGCAAATGACTTTTGGAGCCATTGAAACTCTCACATTCGGTATTTCAGAATGCAAAGTAGTCTAACAGATGGGATGGTATCTATCACAGCAGTGTGAAGACAGGACCCTCAACCCATAGTACAGTAAAAGGGAAGTGATGTGACCCCATTCACAAGGAACAACTTAGAAAAAGTCAGGTGTATTTCATTCAAAACCAGCTTTGACAGGACCTCCTAACCTGGTGGAAGTGCAAGCGGTTGTACATGGTAATCAGGGGTGTGACCTCTGTGCTAACCGGGTCTGTCTGCATGGTATCCGGCCCTGCTTGAGCGTCCCGGGCTCTCTTAGACTTGGCTGTGGGCCAGCCAGATGCACTCTGCCCTCATACTGCACTGCTGTCTCCCGTCAGACGGAAACTTCCAGGGCTTTTGAACAGAATGGAAACATATGTCGGGATCACATGACCTACAGCGGCTGCCTAAATGTGGCCGATGTTTTGGATCAGGTTTGAGATCTCGCTCCAAGAATTTTTTGGGTGGATGAGCTTGGTTTTAAAGCTCAGTTCGAGCCAGTTTCTAGGGCACAGGGGTTAACTAGACTTCCTCTGCTTTTCTCTGAGATTAAAGCACATAGCTGTCATAACCTATTTCAGCAGCCACTGAGCTGACATGTTTTGCTATACGGTATAACACAATAACAGGAATTCTTCTTCAGGAGGAAAGATCTCTGCGGTCTTTAAGTCAGAATTCTTTAACTTGAACTCTTAAGTAACTAAAATGAGTTTTCCTCTCTGTGGCCACCAAATGATTTCCCATGAGTCTTTGTTTCACTCTGCGGTCGCAAATACACAACAAATGAGGTGACCCATGATCCACCGAGCCAAAGCCTCTGCGAGCTTCTACAACTTTCTAAATCATTCTGTTACATTGTAGTTTTTCCAGAAAGTTGTCAACACACACACAGTGGTGACAATGTGATTACTTCTGGAAGGTAATGTAACTAACTAACTAGTCAAGCAGATTTAGCATGCACCTGTGATTTACATGCATTGTTTTGTGAGTTGGTGGATGTAGAGTGAAATAGATCATGTGACCCTGGCAAAAGTCAGTCTTGTGGTCACTTCTCTAATTTGGCAGGCCTGCTGGCTGATGGGGTGAAGGCATTGAAGGAAAGAAGAAAATTAGTAAAATTAAGAAATTATAGTTTTTTTTTTTTTAAAGAAGTCTTTTATGCTCACAAAGGCTTCATTTCTTTAATGAAAAATACACTAAAACATGAAATATTGTAAAACATTATTAGAATTTAAATGAAAAGTTTTCAGTTTTAATATACTTAAAATGTAATTTATTCCTCTGATGGCAAAGCTAAATTTTCAGCAGCCTGATTAATAAAGATAAAAAAGTCACTGGTAACTAGACAGCAAGACTGTAAACTGTGGTACTGCACTGCCCTGCAGGGGGCGTCCTGCAGAATTAGCACACAGGCAAGTAAAAATCCTTTAGAAACAGCTTGTTTTTTATCTCTCTCTCTCTCTCTCTCTCTCTCTCTCTCTCTCTCTCACACTCTCTCTCTCACACACACACACAATTATATGTATATAATTATTTTTGTTCTTTTATTACTTCAGTTTTAGGCAGTCAATGAAGAGGAATCAAAGGAATAGAAGGGATGGATTAGGAGATCAGAAGCCCATGTGTGTGTGTGTGTGTGTGTGTGTGTGTATACCATAGTAAACTCTTTCCTTCATGTAGCTCTGCTTTTGATTCCAATCAGCTGTGGCCTGCCGTGAGATCAGACGAATCAGTGGTAAATACATATTTCTGCTTTGATGTTTGTCTACAAAGAGGCCCGACTCGTACACGTTGTTCCAGAGCAATCAGATGCTTTCCAGGTTCATTATCAAACAGAAAGCCTAAATATCACACTACTGCCCATCAGACACACGTATGACGCTTGGCAGAGCAAGAATGACTGTGTCTCTGGTTTCTGTTTGTGTCCCTCCTTCAAATGCTAGATTTATCATCCAGCAAGCAAAAAACATAAATCTGATCACTAGAAAGAAATAATAATACACTTCTTCTCATAAAGTCACAGGATTCAAGTTCATGTCACTATCAGACAAGTTATGAGCCTGTAATACGGTTAGGAGTTTGTTCAAATCATTAACCCTTATGCACAATAGTTATAGTGCTTAGAAATTATTTAATATTTATTTACAATACAACTAATTACAGTTTGATGTTTCTTTACATTTCCAGTCTTATGTAACTTGTGCTAATGAAGAACACAACTCAATGTTTGATTCTCTCTCACTGCGCAGATGCTTAAAGCACTATTTGGGTTCATTACAAGTTAAACTCGGTCAAATTTCATTCAGTTAATTTATACTTGTCCCTCCTTTTCTGTAAAAAACAGATCTGAGTTACAGTAAGACACTTATAATGGAAGTCATAATGGGGTCAATTCCAATTTAAATAAATAAAGAAATAATAAAAGAAAGAAAGAAGAAGAAAAACTTTAAAATACTCACTGTTTCAACAGAATAGCTAAAAGATGTAATTAATGTGTTAATATGATTATTATCTTTTATTTTATTTTTTTAAATCACTTAACCTTTTCTGTGTAAAATTATATTAAGGTTTACAGCTTCGCTACCATGAAAAAACACCCCTGAAGTGAACAAAAAATACTTTATAGTCAAATAATACACTTTTAACAAAGGAATTAATGTAATGTAATTTAACAGGAAAATAAAATAAAAAGAAAGAAAGAATACGAGGGCCACTTTTGTGGTAATCAAATTGTATTGAGCCTTGTAACCTATATTTATTAACTTGTATTAAATCCAGAATCTTCCATTAAATAGAAGTTGAGGTTCTTTTGCTGGACTATATTACTTTTGGTCACTGGTTCTGGAATGTTCCCACTGAGCGAACGAAAACTGCGATCCCATGTGGTTGTGGTTTGGGCTGTGGGTTGCTCGCTGAGGATGGAGGAAATTACTGCAGCTTCCTGCAATATGGTGCCACCAGGTACACTGAACACACACACACACATGGTAATAAATATAGTTTATGTGTAAGTTAAATGAAGTCTTCAAGTAGAGCAAACAAACCACACACACGCATTCAGCATAACTGAACAGAACAGCCTTGAAAACACACACAAACAGAAGCACACAGTGCGGAAACACACACTTCCCACATAACTGTACCCTGTGCAGGCTGCAAGAGCACAACACATTCACTGATATACTCGTGAAAATGTCTTTCTTACTGTGCCTTCAGTGAAACTAACACACACACATATACTTTTTTGGATTTGTAATGGTATGGTAATTGGTTTTATATTGTTCTACTTTGGTACTGTTCTTTGTGAGCCTGGGTAAAATAATTTGCATGAATAAATTTGCATTAATGTTCTTAGCGGACACTTTTTTACCAAAGCCGCATACAATAAAACACACAAATCATGTTAACTACCTAGTTCCACAACAGAAAGCTTAATAAGACAGGCCTAAAATGGCAATGAGAAGACTATTACAACCTCAAATTTCTTAACTGATGATCATCTAGTTTTTCACTAAATAAATATTCAGTCAGGATGCTGTTGTTTATGAAGTGCATGAATTGAATCACATCTATACATTTACCAGTAGATTCATACTGTTCTGCACGCTAGCATCCTTGCAGTTGACTTGGGTTTTTAGAAAATCCTTCACATTGGATTCACAGATGGAGCTCTCCTGCCCTCTAGTGTTACTTCTGGGGTAAGAAGAAAATACATAGGGCTAGTAAAGACCACATTGAAAATCTACTGTATATCCTATATAAAAATGGAAGTAAACAGTTTTGAGATTTTGAAATATCCAAAATATAAATATTTAAAAATATAATTCAGCACTACCTCTAGGTCACTAAACAAATTTATGGCATTTGTAATATAAACAGGTGTTCTTGCTTTCCTTGAAGTGTTTCCTGATCTCTGAAACATTCATAAATTATGCTAGGCAACATGGATCACCAGGTTTTGCACACAAACTTGTGGAGTCCATGCCAGCTCCAGCCTTGCTAAAGCTAAATAAATAAATACTAATGCATTCTGAAAATAAATTCTAATTTAAACTCAGCTAATTAAACTGCAAATTATTACACTGGCAATAAAATGTATATATAGGCCTAACTATATTCACTGTACTCAGTGCATATCAATAAAAGCTTGACTGTACATCAACTCATGTAACAGCAGATGTCACTGTTGCGCAAGTCTTGCAAAAGACTCCCATATTTAAAACTGAAACACCTTTTCTCATTCGGATTAATGTCATTCATAATAGTTCTTCTATCAAGGAAATTTGTATTGCCAAATCAGGATTCATTTTAAGGAATTCAAGTCCATCGAAATCCTGCAACTAGAAACATCTTGTAATGTAAAGCCTCCTCAGGGTCATGCACCTGTCGAGAGCAGCAGGTAAAGCACAGTAGTCAACCTCACCTGAAATATTCATTTTAGAGGTGTGGTCAAATTAAGGGGAAACGATGATGGATAATCCAACAATACTTACCGCCTGCATTTAGTTATCAGGTAACACTTTATTTCGATAGTCCACTTTAGACATTCTACTAACAGTAAGTAACTTTGCAACTACATGTCAACTAGCAGTCATTAGAGTATTAGTAGACTGTCTGCTTAATATCTTCTAACACTTTATTTTGATGGGTCCACAACATACAACATACTGACTATGAGAAACTTTGCAAGTATATGTCAACTTATTCTACCCTAAACCTACCCTAACAGTCTACTCTGAGAGCTAGACATATATAGTTGCAAATTAATGAGAATTAGTTGACATGTAGTTACAAAGTTACTTATAAATGTCTAAAGTGGACTATCAAAATAAAGTGTAACCAGTTATTATAACATTTAAAGGGACATTCTTATGCGGTGCTTTACTGCATTCCGTTCCTCTCGCGATAACAAACTTCTGACGTCAGACACAACACAATTGGCGCGATTTGGAGGAAATTTGAAAAGTGAGAGATAGTTACATGTTGAGTTAATTTGCCTACAGATGAAACTAGAAATGGAGTCAACTGTAAAAAAAAAAAAAAAAAGAAGAGGTTAAGGGCACTACTGAACCCTTGTGGCGTCATTTAAACCGACCAAATGCAGAAAACGCGATGAAAATAATCTACTGTAATTTTAGGCCCAGCTTCCACCACACTGACAGAAGGTAAAGACATGATCACTTACAGTATTTATTTCTGAAATATGTCTAATGTAATACTAAATAATACTGGTGATTCTGTTGGTCAGTCGTGGCATGTTCTGGATATATTTCTGGATAACAGCCATTGCCCATTGTATAACTGTCCATTTAGCTAGGAAATATGTTTCTTTCAACGTCTTTACAAGGAAGATGGTAAAACAATTTCAGTTCAAATCAACATTCAATGTTTATGTGTTTATTTTTATGTCGCTGTGTAGTAGGCCTAAGCCATATAGTGTACATACAGTCAGTTGATCAGTACATCCAATAGTAGCAAATAACCTCTTCACTCAGGGTCCAGAAGCTTTTCAATAATTTTTTTATGCGATATTGACCGGCAAACTGTACTCTAATTGTAGATTTAGTGTGTATTTGCAAACACCATGACCTAGCTGCTAGATATTTGAATTCACTCTCAGGAGAATGTTGTTGAATGTGTAACTTTGTTTCTTTCTTTCTCTGAAACAGACTTTTTGTTGTTTACAGTTAGTTGAAGTATTTGGCATAAATGGATGTTGGCATAAACTGTTAAATATTATGCTTTCTTAATTTACTTCATTAAAATTAGTTCATGCTGCATAATTGTTGAACATTTTATCATAATTTAATTTAAGTGTGTTCCATCGATTTAAATGTGTGATTAGATGCTTAATCGATTTTTTTTTTGTGCATTAACTGAATTTTGGTAGTAGATTTTTAGTTCCCAGCATGCTTTATTTTCAGACTGTAGCTATATGGAGACTAAATATTATAAAAATTGTTGTCTTATGTGTTTTTGCCAAAAGATGAATACAGAGGGAGATTTGTTTGTGTTTAATGGTTTGTTATTTCGTGATTTAAAGAGGTTTCTGTCATGTTGGAGTTTTGTAAGTTACCATTCTGGTTAGATCTAGAGTAGGCAAGATACAGTAAATAAATCAATAAAGACCATTAATTATGTTTTATGTGATTTTATTTGAAAACTACAACTTTTTAAAAACACCTGACTTTTTTGATAAAGTTTGCAAAGATTTATTGTTACCTGTGCAAATATTCACTCGATTGTTATAAGTGCTTAGATTTGTTCTGTTGTGCAGAAATTACAAAATATTTCAGGGATCTTGATGCGATTTTGGTGAGGGAATCTTTCAGCTTCTCTAGGAAAAATGTCCTTTTGATTGCATATTTTTGTTTATCAGTGTGTTGTTTATGAAGTTATGAAGTGCATTATGTGATAAAACGAAGACAATTTTTTTTTTTTTTTTTTTACACACACATTTAAAAAAATATATAATAAAATAAAAAAATCAAACAGAATTCATATACAAGTGACTTGTATTTGGAAGCCCATAGTCAGGTTTCTCTTAGAATTCTCTCGTCACATTTTCTCTGAGGAATCCCATAAGAGCAGTCTCGCTTTTGTAGTGGGACCCCTATGAATGTAAACGCAATATGGTCACAGCCTGGCGCAGGGTGGGGTGGGTTTGTTTTCACATGCTTAATTCAGTTTGTCACCTTCATTCAGGGGGCTTTGAGTGCCCTAATTTGTGTTAATGAGGGGTAATAAAGTCATAGTCCCCTATATTAGTGCCAGGGGGGCAGGAGAGAGAGAAAAAGGCCGACTCACTGCACTCCTTTCTCTTTTTCTCCCCACCTATCCATCGCTCCTTCCTTCCGTCAAAGCCAGAAAGCCTTGATCCGCTGTTCCGTCCTCCCGTGCGGCTCGCCTCCATTGTTCCTCTAATTAGATCTCTTTTGTTGGGTTAGTGCCGACGCCATCTGCTCTGCTGTCACGAGCACGGTGGGTCTGGGGCAGGGGCATTGTGATGGTGCAGCCCATCTCCCCGCTCCCCACAACGGGCTACAAAAGAGCTGGCGTATCCCCGGCGCACTCGCATAAGGGCCCTTTCACACTTGATGGAATTAGGAAGAGATTGATGTCCCTGTGCTCAGGGAAGACCATATGAGATTTGTAGAGCTGCAAGCAGGACAAGCAATGTGAGTCGCTCGTTTGTACGCTGAGATCTCCGCTGGTTTGAGGAGAGAGTGTGTGTGAGGGGTTAAGGAAAGTTATTGTAAGCCGTTAGCTGGTCATGTTAAAGAAAACAACAGTTACATAGCACGTGTCAGCTGTTGCACTAGATAAACTCAGGAAACCTTTTGAGCTGCCTAAACATTGTTGTCAGAGCTGTCAAAACTCGCCTGTGTAAACGTGAGGCCTGAAATCTCGTTTGAACGTGTGGAAGGTGTAGATGAAAAATATCTATTATGTTTGATATCCTCCAACTGGATTTATAATCTAAAGCTAAGAGGCTACAAAAGTCTGTGCCCATCATACACTACATGATTTTTTTTATGAAATCTGTCAACTAAAATCTGCTCTGACTTTTGGACATGAGGATCGACTTGTCCAGACTGTAAATCGAGGCAAAAATCTGGGTAAAATTTGTGTAATGTAAACTCATCTTCACTCAAAAATTAAAGTTAAAATGAAAATGAAAATATTTCATTTAAACTAAACAATTTCATTTCAGACTTAAAGGGTTAGTTCACCCAAAAATGAAAATTCTGTCATTAATTACTCACCCTCATGTTGTTCCAAACCTGTAAGACCTTCGTTCATCTTCCGCCATTTTGGAGAGTACCCCAGAACGTAATCAACGTAATCAGCGTTGTTTACACACAGCATGCGTGCGCTCTATACTAAACGTAAACAACTGGGGTCCTCTCCAAAATGGCGGAAATGGTAACTCGGGGAGAAGAATTGTTGAATTAATTTTGCTATTATTGTTTTCTTTGCGCACAAAAAGTATTATTGAAGCTTTGTAAAATTACGGTTGAACCCCTGAGGTCACATGGACTATTTTACCAATGCCCTTGTTTCTGGACCTGTGAACATTGCAGTTGTATTGCTGTCTATGGAAGGTCAGACAGCTCTCCGATTTTATCAAAATTATCGTAATTTGTGTTCCGAAGATGAATGAAGGTCTTATGGGTTTGGAACGACATGAGGGTGAGTAATTAATGACAGAATTTTCATTTTTGGGTGAAATAACCCTTTAAGGGCATCATTTAGGTCACATAATTTGAGCAAGATCAGTCTGGTTTTGTAGGTCTGACAATGTCTTGAGGATGTTGTTCTGTGGTCTGTAGGTGGCAGTGTGGTCTCATCCACATCTGTTATCGGTTTACAGCTCATGCAACAGGAATTGACCACAGGTACTGAAGGACAGTTCAATCCAAACATCTATCTATCTGATGCATGAGCGGCATGCCTGAGAATGCACGAGAGAGAGAAACCGAAAACTAGAGAGATGGAATAAACTGCTGTGACCTGCAGGGTAGAGATGATATAGCAGCGTCAGGTTTGATGTGTTAGCTAATGCATAAGAGCGTTGTAGCTTCTCTGTATTTCCGGTCTGGAATACATGAAATCTTATTGAGAATAGGAGTCATCAAAAATGCTTTGTGATCAACACTGAACTGTGTGTGAAGCAGTTTTCATTTTAAAAGAGTGTTTTCTGTTTTACAGTGGACACCAAGGGGCGATCCAACAATTCTGTGCACAAAAATTGTCTTAAAATTGACATTTACAATCCAACAGTGTGCACAATTATATAAGTTATATAGACTACATATAAGAAATGTAAATGATTTTGAAGTCAATTATTCTCTGTGAACCTGTGTATAATGTACAGTAGTCTTCTTCTCTTTTTTTTTTTGGTTGAAAAAGGGTATATCATGCAACCTCTCTATGTTGGCATCTGTTCAATGTGTCAAGCTTTTACAAAGGGACTGATACATTTGCAACGAAAATACCATAGAAGATGACTGGATGCATGGCTTTGGATGTCAAAAGATATGTAAAGGGTATTTCCACATCTTTTTTCCCCTCCAGCTGTGATTAATTGCATTTTATTATGTGCATTTGTACATTATTTAGACCATTTGGCCATTTTTGGGTCATGACCCATTAGCTGGTCAGAGAACCACTGATCTACCTCTGCATTTTATAAGCATTGTGAGGTGATGCATTTAATGTGTTCTCTTTCTGCATCTGTCTGTTTTGTAAATCATATGCTGTCCATCTGAAGATAAATGACCAAGCGATGTATTATTATGATGCACTTTAAAGTTTTTATTACAGTACTTGCAAGGCAACATTCCATTTTTCCTCTCTACTATAAAGCATACTATGTATGACATAAATGTACAGAATTTTATGTAAATCATTGCTGCATTTAGATGAGCTATGTTATATGATGTGCTATTATATTTTTTTAAATTAATGTAAAGTTTGAAAATACATTTACTTAGAATGTTCTCCATTTCTCAATTTGATGTCATTGTAATGTTTGCGTATCTAAATTCTCATTGGTCTTGCTAAAATGGCTTTGCATTCTTGCATCTATTTAACTATTTAGCTGCCTTTAAAACAGTGTTGTGTCATGTGTTGATTCTCACGTAGCCGACAGAAAACAAGATGTGCTCTAATGGCATGAAAGCTTCTCAGATACAGTGTTTCACTTACACAGAACTACAGCTAAAATCTGAACTGGCTTAAAACTTTATAGCATTCTTCTTTTGTTGCCTTGCATGCTGTAGTATTTCCTTCAGGAAATGCAAACGTAGTTTATTTTGTCATGTCAAAAGTCATCAGACCTTTAAGAGACCATTTGCTTGACAAAATTCACAATAACAGAGTGATGAGTTGTAAAAAAGGCGATTGTCTCTTCAATTTCTCTCACATTTTCTGTTGTCAATCAGTGCAAGTTATTTTACTCTCTGCGCACACACTCCACGCCTGCTTTCATTCCAGCCCGTTTTCCCTCCTCCATTTTTCTCACCCCAAAAAATCCACAGAATGCTTCTCCGACCCTGTCTAACAACAAACACACATGAAATGTGTTACTTTAGCTGCAAACATTTGGCCTGGCATTAGTGATGGTGCTCCAGGCTCATGTGGAAGTTCTTATAGTCGGAGAGTCAAACGTGATTAGGTTGAGGGGCTGATCCGAGGCCTCGGACGCTGGTCAGCATGTTTGCATGTTCACATTTTATTATCACCGAACCCATTCTGAAACAAATTAGAATATCAGCACCACTCCAAAAAAAAAAAAAAGGGAAAATAGTCAGATTATTTTAGAATAAAATAAACCAGATTATACTTAGGTTTTGGTATTATGTGGTCTATTTTTTTTATAATTTTTATTTTTTATGTAATTAACTGTGACTGGAATATAAATTGTTCATTTATTTTCAATAGCTATTTTCAAGATTGTATTGTTAGACAATAATATATATATATATATTTTTTAAGTAACATTTACTTTTCAATTCTAGTTTTTTAATATGGAATATAAAATATATCATTAAGTTATGATTTAAATATCAATTATTCATTTATTTTCTGTTGTTATTTTTAAGATTTTATTTTTAGACAAAACACTAAATACTGTATTTTGGGGTTTCAAAAGACATCTAGATTGACCCAATGAATAAATGTTTTTTTTTTTTTTTTAAGTAACAAATTTACTTTTCATTTTTATTTTTGGGAGGGAATATAAAATATATAATTAAATTATGATTGAAATATCAGTTCATCATTTATTTTCAATTGTTATTTCCAAGGTTTTATTGTTAGGCAAAACACTAAATATTGCTGGGGTTCAGAAGACTTCTAGATTGATCCAATGAATACATTTTATATTTTTGAAAAGCAGACTCTGAAATTCTTGAAAAATCTTGAAAAGATTTTCAAACATCCATTGGTTTGAAGATTGGAAGTTATAACTGCATTCACACACACACGCACCTACATAAACAGACACTTACATATAACAGATATAAACAGACACAAAAGGCAGACACACTTAACTCTATCCATTCTGTACCATGTTCAGAAAGGAAAAGGAGAGAGAAAAAAAGCTCTCATCCTTGCAAACACAAGGAATCTTTTACAGATTTCACCCTTGGTTGACCATCACTTTCTTTTTCTCTTTTTTTCTAACCCCTCCTCCTCCTTTCAGGCCTTGGCGGTCCACTGCTCGCAGGGTTAAAATAAACGCTAGCAGTGAACCATATTGCGTTCCCTCCTCTAATCTCTCCTTATTCACAGGCGCGTAATTGGTAGTCAATTTGCACTCCCCCTTCACCCATTGTGCTGTATTTCCCTCTGACAGAGTGCGGAAGATAAATGACCGAACCGTGCCAGAGGGACCGCAGCTCGCCGAACACAGGCACCCTAAATTCATTACACCAATTTCCTCTTGTCCTGCTCTCCAAAAGAGAATGAGAGGGAGAATAAAGGAATGAAGATTAAGAGAAACAGTCAGATGGTCTTTGTAAATGAGGGGGGAAATGAAAAAAGAAAGAACAGACGCAAGAAGGAGCATTTGGACTTGAGTGCATTAAAAAAAAAAAAAAAAAAACTGATTTAAACATTTAGTTGGAACATATATATACATTTGTACATGAATGGATGTAAACTAATGTATTGGGAAAGAAAAGTTGTATTTAAATCATTTGTGCTGCAATAAGAACAAAATATTTTGGCATTTACCCTTTTTCGGTTAATTTCTGTAAAATTAAATTCCATGAGTAATAAACTAAAAGTAAAAAAAAATTGGTAAAGACAACATGAAATAACAACTGATAATATGTATATGGACTTATTGTGCATGATCCACCAATGCATGTTAATCTAAAGAACAAAAAAGGATTCTGTAATTTTAATCAAAATGTAATTATTTTCTCTGCCTCTGGAGGGGGGGAAACTATAATAATATTAATATATCATCCAATCAAATCCCGCTCTAAAGTATTTCCCACTGAATATGTTGGAAATGCATCAAATCAAAAAATGTGTTGTATGTGTGTCTTTAGCTGTGAAATCATATACAGGAAGGATATTATGTTAGTTCTGTTAGTCCTCTGACTCTGGTCCCTTTGTGTTGGTTCTGAGCCGCTCAGCAGTGGGGTCTGCTTCTAGTGACCTGCCCTTGTTCCTGAGGCTCTTCTATGAGTCAAATGATTTATATTTTACTCTCACTGCTTCCTTTGCCTTGGATCGCAGAGCTTCCTGTCTTCCTCATCTCTTGTTCTCTGTATTGTTTGTTTTACCTATCTGTCATTGTGTGTATAATTCTGTCTGTGCTAACTATCGTTTGATCAATTAAATCGTATGTTCTGTTTAACTTTGATCATTTAGCAGATGCTTTTATCCAAATTGATTGTCTTTGATCACTGTGTTGTTCGTTATTTTTTTTTCTATTGTTTTATAGCTATAGTTCATTCGATCATTCTATCTGTCTTTCAATTGTTCTGCTGTTTGTTCTCTTATTTGCTATTGTTTAGTTTGTTCATTCAATCTGTTGTGCAGTATGAATTGTTAGTTTTATTGTTCTGTCAGAATTGTATTACCTGTCAATATTTAACATTCTTTTGTAGCTTTAGTCATTATTGTATCATATAATTTATGTGTTGTATCTTAGTTTAATTGTTTGTATATTGGTTGTTTGTTTATTCAGTATGTTCTAATCAATTGTTAGTTTTATTTTTCTGTCATGGAATTTTTTTCTGTTGTTTGTTTTATATAGCTCTGTCTATAGCTTAGTTAATTTTTTTTCACCACTATGCTCATCAGAGTCCATTATCTCTTAAACATATTTTATTAATTGTGCTGGTTTAAGTTCTCTTAGGAAATTATATTACTCGGCAAACACTTTCAAATATTTTTTTTACCTTATTAACCGGAATCCATTTTTCTTCTATTTCTATCTAAAGCACATTTTAAAAACCCTTTTAAATTGCTATTTTATAGTATTTTAACTTGTTAGGCACCATACAAAAAGAAGAAAGAAAACTGACATGGCATTAAAACACCAATCAACCAATCTATTTATTTTGTATTTGTTCTGTTGTTCTGTATATTGCTATACTATTCTGTCTATAGTATATTTTATTCTTTCATTTATTCTATTTATTCTACAGTACTCTCCAAAATGGAAACACAACAGCTAGTCTTCAAGTTTTGGAGAATACATCATTGTTTCTTGGCCTAAATGCATTAAAGTTAATGATTACTGATGATTATTTGTTTGTTTATTTTGGTTCATGTTTTCATAGTTTGTGTGTACCTTAACAATTTAGAGTCATCACAAAACCAACGGATTTATGCTATTTTTCTAGACTAGAGGTGTTTCTAGAGGTGTGTCTAGACTTTTGGAGAGCACTTTGTCCATTGTATCTGTTGTTCATTTTCTCTATTGTTGTATCTGTCCATCTTTCTTTCTCTTGTTCTGTCGTTTAAATAGTTTTTCAATAGTTGAGTACATAGTGATACCATTGAAGCTCTATGTGTTCTTGTAAATCCTGGATATATAATAATATGTTTTGTTTTCTTTTAACCGTGAAGCCCCAAAGGCCCAAAGAGCTTGATATTATGTTTTTATCTGTGTTGTGTATGCATTCCCCCCCCCCCCCCTCCCTCCGTCTTCACAGTCTGTGCTGTTCATAACTCTTGTTTCAGCCTTCAAAGCCTTTGGCAGATTAACAGAGCCACAGAAGAGTGTGATTGAGCCGCTGTGGTAATTTATGTATCTTCCCTGGCTCTGCGATTCAGCTTCGCACCTGTTGAGCTCCCCAATCAGCTCTGTCTCCCTGCCAGGGCTGCCGCGGGTCAAACGTCCTCTGTATAAACGGCAACGGCCACTGATGCTCTTTTTACCTTATCCATAGAGGAGCGGAATGAACGGCGTTCTTGAACGAAACAATAAAACTTGCAGACCAGTGTGAGAGATTTTCATTGCTCTTGCTAATGCAGACAAGCTGACATGCACCTTCAAGCTACTTAGCAACACGGCTGCAGATGCCACGATTCGGAAGACGCCGCAAATGTTTCGCATTAAAGCCTCACGATGAGAGCGAGACAACAGAAATATGATGGAGGTGTAGGGATGGCCGCTTCGAGCGTTAATAAAGATGTCATGTGAAAACATCAAGAGACACAAAGTCTCATTTTCAGCCAAGGTGCTGCCCTCCAGATGTGCGCGAGTCGAAGAGGCGATTGGGCCGTAACCGGGCCTGTCTGCCACGCCACTTCCAGCTAACAGGCACAACCTTAGCGCACGTTTGAAGTGAGGGCCAAGAAGTGTCCGGGCCCTTAACAACCAGCAATTTATTACAACACCGTCCTGCTGAGAGCAAAAGGTCAAAGGTCACCTGGTGAACCCCATAAAACCCCTCTCTCCTGTTCTTTTTTCTTTTCTCTCTTTCCCCATCCAGTTTTCCCTTCAAACCAGTCTCTGCTGCGCATTTAGCACCTGTTTAGCACCTTGGTTCCTTTATGAGGTTTGTCAGGTTGCTCTTAAGTGTTTCATGGTTGTGGTTCAGGAGGCAAATAAGGGTTGGATGCGGTGCCTAGGGTAAAGCATGTCATTCGGTACACACCAATCCATCTGAACTGTCAGGAAAATTGGCATCTCATTGGATCAAATCCATATCCAATGCAAATAAAACCATCATTCCACCTTTCAGCTACCCAAGATGCTTGTTGGAAGGTCCTGTGTGAAGTTTTCATTTTGGAATATGACCAGGTAAGCATTTTCCCCTCTATGTGAATGGACCTCTCATTCTCTAAAGCATTAATTTGCACTGTTCAGTGATTACAATGTGGCAAGTTTACAGAAATGTAAGATTGTAAAAATGTTTTTCAGGGGCTGAGATGATTTTCCTGAATTGTCTGACACAGCTGGCTCTGGCTTCAGCATGTGGTAATGTGAGAGATTCTGGTTAGAGGCCAGCGAATAATTTCAGCACAGCATGGACGGTAAAATTTGGCCCACACAGACTCCAAAATGAAGAATGCTGGGGGGTTCCCTTCCGACTAGCACTACTAATGTTACTGGCTTCGTTCGCGACTGGGGTGAAGCGGTGCCCAAAATCCTCAGCTTTGTCGTGAAAACGTTCATGTGCTGTACAGGTTCATTCAGCGTGGAAACGGGAGAGGGGAGGGCAAAGAAATCAAAGAACGTGTCTGCCAGTGAGATTTACTACATGGCTGAAAAACAATGTTTTCGCTTGTCTTAGAACCAGAAGCTGAGAGAGAGAGGGAAACGAGAGAGAAAGAAAAGCTTGAGCAGAAGGAAAGAGAGAGCGAGAGAGTTCAAAGACTAGCTGTTCTTGTTATCTGGCTGAAGTGAAGCAATAAAATTCCAACTTCATATTTCTCAAGATTTCCTGGTTGGACCTGTGAGTTTGGAGAGTCCAGCTGCATGTTTGGCCTTGTTATGCTTCCATTTATCAAATCCAGTTTTATTTACGCCATTTTTGCCAGGTAGAAATTGTCTTCTCCATGTCAGAATGAAGAGGTAAAGGATTGATAGGTTAGTCCTTGCTAGTAGGTGTTCACTCTCACTACACCATGTGGTTATCATGTTTTTATCCACAATGTTTTCTCTAATCCACTAATATTAAAATTATTTTTTATTATTATTATTATTTATTGTAAGATTATAAAAGCATGGACTTCATTGATGGTATTTATTGGTATGGCATTTATTGCTCAGGTGAAGATATTAACATATAAATAGAGTGAGCTTTAAACAAATAATTGGCACCAACAGAAGATGAATTATAAAAGTATATGGGATTCAGATCAAAGAGAGAGTCATTATTAGAACTCAAACTATTCAAATGCCACAGAGTCTGTCAGAGGTCTATGTTTGTCTAGAGAAGCAAGCTCTTCCTCTCAGGAAATGCCTGTGAAATTCACCTGTTGCCTGTTACAAACTGGCTTCATAACAAATCCAGACAATTAGACACAGTATGTGTGTGATTGTGTTTGTAGGCTATTGTTTGTAAGTGATTATACGTTAGTGTAAGACAGTGGTGACAATATTAAGCAAAATGTAACAGCTTCTCCTAATAGGTGTTTGGCAGACTGGCCCTTAGTTATTCAAACTTAAACAAGCAGTTGGGCTGCACTGACTGTTGACTAAAGCTGATACAGACTATAATATACATCACAACCTGTCAACACATACACAAACACACAGCATTGCGGTCCACCTGCTGCATCCACGTCACAGAAATGCTTGCAATATTGGCGAGTGGCTGGGTGTGTAATGAGAGTGGGGTGGACGTCAACCTCTAGTGTTTCTGAGTGGTAATGACCATCATTTTCTCAGAAGGGAGAGTGAATCTGACCGTGACCTCTGACCCTTAGAGAGTGATTACACTCATATGTTACCATTTATCACAGGATGTTGATGAATGGGTGAATAGCTTTTTCAATTATGGGTGTAATTTAAAATCGAAATGTTTTTCATGATCTGCAAAAAAAAAAATAATACTTTAGCTTGAATTCAAAATATGATAAACGATAATTGTAAAACAAAAAGTTCTGGCTCTAAAATTGAAGCTGTTGACCTGTGACACCAGTGATAAGTTTCCTTAATTTCCTAATTTAATTTTAAATGAATAAAAAAGTACTTATTATTAAATTATTTTTTTAGTATTTTTAGTATTACATTTATTAACTGTATTTTATTGTTAAAACAATATAGTATATAAATAATATATTTATATAGTTTTCTTTTTTTAATTAGCTTATAGATTTCATATTCCAGTACTGTGGGATTTTTTTATAATTTTTTTTATTATTATTTTTTTTGGGGGGGGGGGGTTCTTTTATCATACTGTGGTTCTGTGGCTACTATTTAATGTATAATTATGTTCAATTTCAGCCAAACAACAACACTTAACCCTAGTACAATCATCATAACATAGATTCATGTGGCCTTACTGTTTCAAAATAGTATATATTTTTACTCTACACTCTTGTAGGCAGTATTTTTACAGTTGATGTGGCTTAGCAAAGAGTTTCTGTAGCAGGCAGCGGAGACAGAAGCAGGAACCTCCGTCACACCGCATCAGAACTCAGACAACGCTGTCAGCGTCTTACTCTTGTGTCTCCTCCGCTGGGCCGCCATGAATCATGGAAATTGATTACGCTGTCACGTCCCAAATCCCGCTGCCCAGAGCTTGACCGCACTTGTGTGTGACTATCCACAGTCAAGCCTGCTTAGGAGCTGCGCAGCCAGCGACCGTGGCGAGGGGCCAGCCCTTGAGGACCAACCTCCAGGGTCAGCAGGCCCGAGAGCGTGGAGAATGGAAGAAGATCGTTCACGTCGACTGCAGGGAATGAAGACGTGCTGCTTCACATACCAGAGCCAAATGCTTCTCTTGTTTCCTCTCTCTCTCTCTATCTCCACTTGGCCTCTCCGTTTCCTTGTCGCTCGGTGACATCCATCTTAATCAGGTGCTGACGACATCATCTTTGAGAACGGATTCCGAGACTCCATGGAGACCAGACAATCTTTTAGTTTTTTTTTCTGAACAACATTCTTGCGGTCAGTTGATGACCACATATTTCAGTTATTCTAAAATATATCTGCAGAAGATGGAAAGAGAACATGAGGTAATGTTTGCCTTACTTTATTCATAAGTGTTTACTTTCTGCCCACATTACTAGAGATTTAACGAACGCTGGTTATTAGTTATGTAAAAACAAGAATACAGACGCCTACATTTAGCCATCCTGTCTGCTAGCTTAGCACTTTACCCCTGCTCCCTCGCTAATGGCTTCTGCAGATTGTTGTTCTTTTTTATTGTAAATATAAATCTCCTGTAACAAGCTGAAAACACCCATAAATCTTGTGTCGGCTTCACATCGCAGAAGATTTTAAGGGTCAGCGTTTCCATGGAGAGCCATTCCCTCAACCCAAGCGGGCCGCTTTAAAGACAACGGTGTTTGTGGCACTAGAACAAACGCAACTTTGGTTTTTCCTTAAAGACACCAGCGATAATCAATTGGGCTTTATGTAAGATTCTACATTGTGCAAAGCATCTGCTTTTGATACCAAGATTGAGTTTCCACAGTGTTTCAATGTTAACCCAATAAAGAGCCGCGAGAGCGTAAAGGGTCTTGTTAAAAGCACCTGGCCCTCTCTGTCTTCCGTGTCCAGCGCTAGCGACAAACTGTGAAGGAACCAGATGCAACCGACTCGCACACACAAGGGGAAACAAGATCTGTGGCCTACGTTGAAAAATGGTTAACAGAAATGGAAGAATAGCTCGAAGTCTAATTAGTCTCAAAACTGAGCGCAGCACATCTGTCAGAGCATTCCTCGTCGAATGTCTTGGCAAACATCACGCCATGAGGAAAGTTTGTTTTTCGTGTTCATTTCAGAATTTTATCCAGGACTCCAGAGCTGACAAAATCTTATCTCTAGGTTTTTTTCTGTGCGCGTGAGAAATTATAAATTCATATTACGCATGTCAATAACTTCTGGGAGTTCTGGCGTTGTTGGCCGCGGCGGAAACATTTTTGTCATTTTTTTCCCTTTCGTAATTTCTCTTTCCTGAAATAAAACCGGTATTCTCAGTTGTAGCAAAGGGTCCTATAGATGTCAGGTCGTCGAGCGCAGACTCGTACTTTACTCTGGACTGTGGTGGTCACTCGCCATAAGACTGCCATTAAAACGTCTATGGTGATTAAAGGGACACTTCGGTCCAGGCTTTTTTGTCGTTAAGTCGTCTTACTTGGGTTACCGCATCACAAAGAAAGCAAGATAATGTCCACAAAGTAAGCTCGCCATGTGTCTGTAATTTGACCCATGAACTTTTCAGGTTGTGATATCGAGTGTTGTCTGAAGAATGCTATGGTCCTTTTCTATAACGAGGCAAAAGTACATACTTGTTTTTATATTTATTTGTTTTTTGTATTTAAAGTGACAGGGTTTTTTTTTTTCTTAAAGGGATAGTCCACCTAAAAATAAATTATATTTTGATATTTTTTGTGTTATTTATTACCGGTATTACTTACACTGTTTTCATTTTTATATCTTGTTATGCATTATATGTATATTATTAATTTGATATTTTTTAAGTAGGTCCCATCTTCAGTCTTTTTACTTCATCTGTTTTTGATTTTCACTGTAAAGCATTTTAAGCTGCAGTTCTTGTATAAAAGGTGCTATACATACAAAATTATTATAATTTTTAATTTACTCACCTTCATGTTGCTTTAAACCTGTATGACTTTATTCTTTCTTCCTTATTCTTTCTTCAAACAACATTGGACTCCATTGATTTTCTTCACTTGAGACCCTTGACAACACTTGAGACATTTTTCAAGATCTTCTTCTTGTTCCACAGAAGAAAGCAAGTCATGTTTGGAATGACATGAGGGTGAGTAAATGATGACAAATTTTTCATTTTTTTGGCTGAACCATCCCTTTAAGATCATACATGAAAGCATGATGCCTAAAAATAAGTTTTATTACAGGAAATGAACCTGCGTTGAATTAGTTTGACCCCAATGTGAGGACATTACATATTCTTCATAAAATCTCAGGCTTTCAAAATGTTATTCATACCTCAGCATGCAAGTGTTTCTTTAGTATGATTTTACAGCATTATAAATTTTGGCCCAGTCTCAAATTTATCAGCCGTCAGAATATTTCCTCAACATACAGTCCATTCGCCACTTTTCTCTTTTTTATGTACGGAGAGGGTAATGTTATGTAAAAGAAGGAAAGAAAGAAAGAGTGGGTGAAGGGTGAAAGAAATCAACACTTGTATAAATTTGTTAGTCAAAGTTTTTGGGGCGGATCCAGCTGACAGTTTGGACCGGAGTGTGTTCTTGATAAAGGCAGTGGGGCTTGATGGGAACCATATGCCGGCCCTCTGAATCAATGAACCATAAAGTTTAATGGAGAACCTCCAGGGTGACCCTGGCCATATCCAGGTGAAGTTCTCTGTATAATGATATATAGGGAGGGTCCGGGAGTGTGTCTCCTTTTCTAAGTGATCCATCTCTCCCACTGCCATTAGCGATAGGAGTTTAAAGTGGCCCATTGGAAAGGAAAATAGGTGCTGTCCGTTGTTTGATGTGTGGAAGTGTCACTTAAAAATGTTGGTCTGTTATCTATGAAGTCATTTTGTAATGTCAATTCAGAGGTCATGCCATGTTCAAGTGCTCTGATGTGCTGATGCTTATTTTAAAGGAGGTGGTTTTGGACGTTTATCGTTGAAATGGATCTGGAGTTGTTCACGAAAGAGTGTTTTACTGTGTAAGAGAGGATTCACTGCTCTCTTTTTCCCATCTACTGGCTTGGTTAGCCTTCTTGGAGAAATGCGAAGGAACTGAGTCCCGAATACATGCTCTTCGTGCCATCATGGAAGACTTCCTCACAAGTACTGAAACGTGAACTTGTATGCTACAGATGAAAGTTGCTCCACAACACTCCGAGGAGCAATCAGAACAATTGAGAGCAATGATTCTGCTCTCGGAGACGGCCAACTTTCGGCCTATTTGTGATGCGATTGATCCGAAGCCAAAAGTGAAGTGCGTGATTGTGTAGCTCTGGATGTACGGAGGAACAACTGGCAGCGATTAGCGTGTGTTTGAGAGGATCTCCTCGTAGGACGACCCTTCGGTCAGCGAGAGCGTTGGACTCGCAGTGCCCGGAGCTGGAGACGTCCCTCTTTCAGCACCTGATCTGTTTTGCTGCAGGGGCGCCTTGTTTGGAGTGCAGGATATGGATGCTGTTTTCTAGCCCTCTGCAGGCTTGAGAAACACTAAACAGAATCAGGACAGAGGTCGAACTAGTTCTTTGATCTCCTCATCTTTCTTCACCAAGAGGGATGCTGGTGTTTGGTTATTATAAAGGGAAATTTGACACCTTTCATGGAGTCGTTGTTGTCCACCCACGTGATGCAAGTGAACAAATGGTCTTGTGGTTTGAAGGACTGTGGGATACAGACATTCCAATGCATTTAGTTTTCAAAGGGCAATGTTTTCCTACGCTAGTTTTGTTGTTTTTGACTAGAGATGCATACAGTGGTATCAGTTTTGATACTGACATTTTTAATAGTTAGGGTATCAGCGTGGGACAGATGAAAATGAAAAAGCACCACAGAAGTGTCTGTGCTCACTTTTGATTTTTTTTTTCTTCCATTAAGTGGTTAGCACCTCAATGTTTCAATTTTACAAGAATATTGACTGACCTTTTTTTTTACTGAAAAAGAAAAATGAACATTACTGAAAATGTAGCTAATGCATTGTCCTGTAGATTTATTTTATTTTATTTCACTTTATTTTATTAATTTATTTTGACTTTTTGTATGCACAATTTGTGTGTGTGCTCCACAGAAGAACGTTTTTTTTTATTATTATTGCAAAAATGATTTTGATTTAGATTTTTTTTCATTGATATCAAAGTATTTTAATTAAATTTATTTTATTTTATTTTGACTTTTTGTATGCACAATTTGTGTGTGAACATTTTTTTTTTTTGATATTGCAAAAATAATTATGATTTTGATTTTTTTTTCATTGATATCAAAGTATTTTGATTGTATTATATTTATTTTTCAAATAATTCTTGTGCATTAAAACACAGTCAGTGAAGAACATATTTCAAGAAAATGAGACATCGGTAGAAGACAATCCTCTGCCTTCTAAAGACAAACAGAAATGAAGCCCTAATTAAAAAGCTCTTCATTAACTTGTCGGAGCCGTCACAATGGCATTACAGTTTGTTTTCATTGTGTATTCATTCTTCATCCTGAGGGCCAGTGTGGCTCCAATTCTGTCCTGCCTGAGACCCACTAAATATCAGTCTTAAGTGCTCTACAAATCCTGTTTCAGCATCTCAAGGCCGCTGACAGCCATGCCAAATGTACATTTCTTTGGAGGAGGGAAGGAAAAAGAGCTGTGGTTTTCAGGCTTTTGACCAAGAGCATCTGCTGCTGATCTGCTTTTATTTTCCTCATTAAACTTGCTGCTCGTGCACAGAAATGGCTGCCGCTGTGTATTAGCTATTCCTGCCCAAGAGGCAGTGCCCACAAATCAGTCTGTGAGAGGATTCCGAGCCAGAACTGGTTATCACCTCCATTAAACTTTCAGCAGCCATTTAAAAGCTTTTGGAAAAACTGTAGATCAAAAAAATGACACATGCTGGTGATGATCGTCGTGCCCTCCGGCTTTGGTGTGACTGTTTTTCACACGCTCTGATTTTCCATGCAGACTAGCAAATTGTGGATGAAGTACATAGCAATTGTGTATGAAGAGCATTCTGGGAAAACGCAGCAGATACTCAATAACGCTCATCCTTCACGCACAGGTCCTTCCAAGCACCCAGCTGAGCCGAAGTCTTTAAGATTCTGCCCGAGTCTCACGCATTTTAATACATCTGTCAGGTCTTGTCAGGCTGTCTATGACAAGGTGGATCTTCCAGGCAGTAAAGTGCAATAATGTTCTGTAATTTCCCACATCCTCCTCTAATCTTAGCTAATGAAATTGTCATCCGACACCGTGTTTGAAGAGGACTCGGGAAAGCGGCACTCAGTAATTGACTGGATGCAGCAGTCATCCCCAGCCTCACATCTATCATCTAATCTAGTTATTGCACTCGAAGAAAAAATACAATGTTTTGCTGTTTCATTGCTTTTTTTCTTTGAAAGCGTCTCAGTAAATAAATTAGCCAAGACAATATTGCAGCATTTATCTGTTCTGTGTGACGGATTTATGTGCATTACGGAATAATGTTTTGACTGCCGATAAGAGTGATACGGAATTCTGCTGAAAGCTACAATGTTGTGCTTTCTGTGATACGTAAACCAAACTTTCTTAATATCGTATACTGAGATAATAGTATTTTCCAAATCTTAAATAAATGATACCGAGCAGAAGCCTGTCTTACAACAAGCCGTAATGTGATTTATAAATATTAAAGAAGTAATCGTTTAAGAGTCAATATATCACTTTTCAACTCATAAGGTAAAATAAAAAGTTAATGCATGTAATCACTTCTACACTTCTAATGCAGGTGATTTTTTTTTTTTTTTTTAAACACATAAACTAATTTGACATTCATATTGTTTTATTTGTCCTATATAATTTCTAGAAACCCACTGGAGCTGTAGCGAAAGTACCACCTGTTTTTTGGTACATGATGGAGAAAGACCCTCTTTGTGAGTAATTTATTTTTAAAGCAAAGTCAGACTGGGCTGCGTTTCCCAAAAGCATTGCAAGCTTAAATCGTAGACCCATTGAAACCAATGGAGCTACGATCAATTTAGGCTTACGATGCTTTTTGGAAATGCAGCCCTGAAAATGTATCTATCTATTTATGCATGTTGTTGTTATTGTTGTTATTATTATTATTATTATTGCCAAACCTAAGTTGAGGTTGATAGACAGGTGATCTGACCAATCATAATGCCGAATCTGCCATTTTGTTCGACAAACAAATCAGACAGGAGAGTAGATTAACTTCGGTGGACTTAAATTTGAAATTTAACTTTCCGCAGTTGAAATAAGATACCTTCTGATGTTCATTCATGTTTATTTCTCACTATTAAGAGCCATTTGAACTGAGGCAATACAGCAACCTGTCACGACACATTAAAGAGCCACAAAACGGTATTTATTGTTGGAATTTCGTAAAAAAAAAACAAGACAACTTTTGAAAGCTAAGACTTTGTTTCATACCAGAAGTAACCTGCTCTGTCTTGTCTGTCGTTGCGTTGTGAGTTTCCTCTTTGCTCCGTGATGTATTTTTCACTGCGTGAGAATATGATGTGCTGCGCAATGGCTTGTCGGACGTAACAACATTAACGAAGGCGGCGGGTCTTTGCAAAGGGTTAATTGTACAAGATTATTTAAGTTAATAATTTGTTTGTTTAAAAAAAAAGGTGTAAAAACAATTTTCACTCAAAAATTTCTAGTAAATGTTACAATTATTCACAAAAAAACAGCAAGTAACAGAATTAAATGTGAATTTTGAAGCAGAAAGACAAAAATAGTAATTTATTGTGAAACGTTCAAAACTATTTTATTTACAGTGTATCATTTTCATTTTTTTACATAAAAACAAATAGAATGTGTTAATTTTATGTAAAAGTAGCAATCAAATGCAGTAAAATATTCTAATCAATTGACCGCCCTAGAAAAAATAAATTACAGACCCAAAATAGTATTATCAATCTTACTTGAGGATTGTTTTGAGTGACTGTGGGTTAAAAGGTCAGTCAATGAAAGGTTATTACTCAACCCTTTGGGGGAGTGGTTGAGGATCTCTCTTTATTGAGAAAGTATGTTCTCGGCAGACAGGCTCTAAGATAGACAGCGATTTATGCTATAAAGAGAGAGAAAGCGCAGGCGTGCAGCCGCTCTACACATGTGCTCTGTTCGTAGCTGTTGTTAAGGCATTTTTAAACTGATTTTTGGGGATATCGTAAAGCAAAAGAAAAATTTGTACTCCTGTCAGGAGGAGCTCTGCTCTGAGTGCCGCCTCATGGGATCGAGCATGAATGCTATATATCCCAAACCGTTCACAGCAAGAGCGCTGTACGCCACAAGCCCCATGACATCATTCGGGTGCCACAGGAAATCAGTCTTCTGTACGCTCACCTGTTCCCCTGACGTACCATTTAGAGTCAGAAAGATCTATGTGGAGTGAAGGAAATTGAGCATGCGTCTTTTCAATGTACAACATGCTTTTAAATTTGTTAGTATTCATGCAGCTCACTTATCTTTGTGCTTAGGGTTTGAACAGGCTCCAGAAAGATCTTGGCATGTGCATATAGCAAAACTGCCATGCCGTATTGCTCGCCTACGATGGATTTCTTTAACACATGGGTCTCCTGCATATCTGCACATGTCATGTTCGATTCAGATACGTATTTATTATTTAACTCTTTTAATGTTAGAACGGGCCGAAAATAATGGCAATCGGCATCTGTGTGTGCCGCAGAAGTGTGAAGCATGTGTTCTCACTGTAAATAGATCAATAAACTGTTTGCATTCCTCCGGGGGGGTGCAAAAGTTGAAACGGGCTGGATTCTATTGTGCTTTGAGAGATTAGCCAAAGCGAGCCTCGCCGTGAAATTTCATGGCGTGAGAACAGGCTCTTTTGAGGGTTGAAGGTGGTTCTGTGTGGCATGGGGTCCTCTTGTTTGTGATGTGGCCGCAGGCAATAAAACTGAGATTTCTACTGTACCTGCCAGCTGAGCTTCTTTATGATATCCGAGGCGCACATGGAGCGTAACATTCCAGAGGAAGCACTATCAAAGGCTTGGGCCCTCTGTAATGACATCAGAGCCCTCTGATGTAAACAGGCATGACGGCTCTCTGGAGGCAAGTGTGGTTTCACAGAGCGTGAGTAAACCGTGCACAATTACAGTACCAACAGCTATTCGGACGGCCTGCGAGTGATCGCTCACAATGCCTGCTACTGCGGCCTTCCCCTTGAAATATAACGGTTTATACTCGTTCACACAGGCACACATGCTCTCCGTCCTTCTCGCGGTGATACTGGATGCTGTAACTCTTGCAGAGATGGCTGTAAATGTTGTGTGGCATGCGGTATCAAATATTTATGGCTGAAAATGAGAGTGGGCTGTAAATGGTATGGAATTAGGTGGCTGGTGTTATAGGAGATGGAAATGTCTGATTAAAATGTTTCTTAGTTTGTTAAATGCTCTGAAATGTGATGCCACTGGACTGCTGGAGATCTGTGTAAGTTTTTGTGGCTCTAAATTGTTTCCAGCTACATTATGAATCGTTTGTTTGCTTTTAAGACATGCATGGATGGTGCAACATAAGTGAACAGTGATAATCTATCATTTTAAAAGACATTGGCAAGCTATGTAGAAGTTAAAAGCAATTGATTGCATCTGTTGCCTGCTTTTGATTGCAAAAAAAGAAACCGATTTATAGTAGGTTATATAAGTAGACTGTCAAGCTTGTGTTTTTTATTGAAGCACAAAAAACTTTTAATTTTAAAATGTTTTTAATAAAAAGTTCTTTATATAAAGTATGTCTTGCTATATCGCACGCTGTCAAGAAGCATCCAATTCTTTAATTCCTTTTTTTTATTAAAATTACTATTTATTAAAACCACACTGAATTCTCATCAAGTTTGTTCGTTTTTAAACATTTTACATTGATTCAGCGTGGATTCTCCAGCTCTTACAAAGGTCTTTAAAAGTCTTAATTTGGAGCAGTAAGTCTTACATTTACAAAGTCATTAAATGTAATTTTGCTTGCACTGAAAAATTAATAAATTAATCATCCTTCACTGTATTTCTTCTAAATATCTAAAAATCTTTAAATCAAGATACATTTACTTCAAAATTAAGATTTTATTTTATTTATTTATTTTGAACAATATGTAGTCCGTTTATGCTGAACTGACTTCTATTCAGCCCATTGGCAGATATTTGTTCTTGTTTTAATCATAAACTTCATTTTGCTAAGTTTGATTTAAGAAACTTTAGATAATTGCACTGGAAAATTTAGAAGCAGCTTTATTTGCTGTGTGATCATGGAACAGTAAAAGTTATTTCCATACTCTAGTTAAGCTTCTTCTGTAAAATAAATTAAAAAGTAATTTTCAAGTCTTTTCAAACTGTTGCAAATACAAATTATGTTGCTCATTATATGCTCAGACATTTACATTTAGAGAACATATTGATGTATTTTGTTTCCTTCTATTTGATAATTACAATTTCTTTACTTTGTCGAACTCACTTAAAGAGTTAAGTATAATTTTGCCTGAAAAAGTTTTAGAATTTTTATCATATGTTAATGTAAAAAATCTTGTGTAATATAACTTGTTTGTTTGTTTGCTGATTTTTATTGTGTTTGTTATACTTGAATTTTTTTTAATTGTTTTTGCCATGAAAATAGCCTAAGATGCTGTCATGGCATTAAATAAAAATATACTTCTACTCTTTACTTTGTCTTAAAAGGTCTTAAAAACATAACTGAATTTTTTTATTTATTTTTTCAAGTGGATTTGTTGCATACTTTGCAATTACTCTGATTATTTGGTGTTTCCAATTAGTGCCTTAATTGAATTACTGCATATAGTGTGTGTGTGTGTGTGTGTGTGTGTGTGTGTGTATACACACACACACACACATACATACATATATATATATTCAGTTTACTTATTTAATTTATTACTTTTTTAATAGTTTTGTGTGCGTTTGTGTTTTGTTTGTTTACTTTTGTATTTTGTTGTCACTTTATATGAAAATCTTCAGTAAAATATTTTCTGAATGGATCTTGGACTTTGAACTTGGTGTGCAGAAAACACTTGTGAATATATTGGGGCAGGGCTGTTTATATTTTTTTGTTAGTATATTTCACCGTTTGTTTTTGTCAGTACGATGCAGTAGGTCGTCATTATCTTAGTCGCAGAGTAATCAGTCGATCACAGTGCTATGAAGGCATTCCTTGTTACGTGACATTTCACTCCATCTTTCTACCTCACATTGTCATGTTGCTTTTAGATAGCAACACAAAAAAAGTCCCCTACATAATTTGATCTCATATTTCATAATATGTCTTTATTTTTGTACTGTCCACTGTTTTCATGTCCAGTTGTTTTTGCACCTGTAACCTGCAGAGGTCATAAATTCATCAAAATCTAAATCTTTGTAATCATCTTCCTCTACAGAGATGGATAACACCTGAAGATGTTTCCAGAGGACACAGTTTTCAGTATGAAACTGAACCCTGGGAGCGTTTCGACCTGAGCTTCAGAGAGCATGAGACTGATGTGCGTTTGAAGATGATGACAGATACAGGGCCTTGATTTCACTTGATTAACTGGAGCAAGAAACTCTGTGATGCATCATAGAAAGACCATCTTTCTCTCCTGAACGCTCTCAGGCTTTCAGGTCATTTCGTTAATCAAACTTAGACCTTCTGAGTCACAGGTTAAAACATGTCACTACGTTCAGTACTTGAAAAATCATCTTTCTTTAAAAAATTCATGAACATAATTCATTTTCAGTGATATCAAAGGAATTCAATGCTTATAATGAATGCAATCTGTTGTCTTCTTGGTGCTTTTTCTCCTTGTCAGAACAAGGAAGAAACATTTACTGTCCTGGCTTTTGTTTTCTATGACTCTCATTTTAACCTGCACAATTAATATTGATGTTTATTATTCAACTTTTCATTTTTACATTTAAAACTTTTACAGACTTCGTTTTTCATTCATTAATTAAATTTTTAATTCATTATTATTGTTGTTGTTGTTTGTATTCCTTTTTTATATTTGTAAAATCATGATATGAATATCCTCTAATTGTGTTTAAATCTACATGTGCAAAGATATTACACAGAACCTGTACTTTGTACTACAGAAACAAGAGGCATAAAAATAAAAGGTGAGCGTTCTGTTGCTGTGTTAGTTTCAGGCATGTGTATTTTCCATTTAGAAGTCTATTCTTAGTTAGATCAGACCAGGCCAGGCCTGTTTTATAGTCTGTTCCTTGCATGCAAAACTTTTTATTAATACTGAAGGAAAACATCTTGAAATATGTCTTTTCGGAATATAAATTCTTATTAAATATTCCCAGATCAATGGAAATAAACGTCTCTGCTGGGGAACGTTTCAGGGGAGAGGAACTGAAATGGAACACCACCTTTTTTCGGTATGTGTTTCTTGACAAATGGAGTTGTGTATTAGTCTGTTCTATCAAAGCTGATTGAAAACTGCATTTCTGCATTTTGTTCCCATTAATTGTAGCCATATGTTAATGTTCTGCTTTCTTCGCTTCTTTTGAAGGAAGTATTGATCCGGGTTATGAAAAGGCCTCTGTATCCACAGAAGAATTCTGTATGATTACTGCCTTTGGCAAATGAACATTCTGTTTGTGTTTAATCTGACCAAAAGAATGGGCTGTTGTGGAACTCTCTTTGCTTCTTCAGGTTCACTCTTTACTTCCCCGGGGGATTGACATTGTGATTCTAGATGAACCTTATAATTTTGATTCTTTAGACAAGGGATTCCCAAACATTTTGGTCACCCGAACCCCTTTGACATTTATTACTTTTATTTATTTAGTTGCTTATTTAATAGTTCATTTAATGCATGTTAACAAACATCAGTAAAAAAAAAAAAACTTTATAGTTAGTGTTTTATTTATTTTATATTAAATGTTTTTATTTTAAAATTATTTAATTAAGCTTAATTGATGTAATAATATTTAACTTATTTAATAAAACACATTATTATTATTATTATTATCATCAATTCACAAATCTTGACATTTCTTTAACATTTTTTACATCTGTATGATTTAATTATTAAATTTAATGAATTATTAAATAATATTTAATTATTATTATTATTAATACACAAACGCCTTGCAGTTCTACTTATTGTCTATTTTCCATATTTTAAAATAACTAACAACATCAAAACTAACACTGAAATCACACAAATGGGAGCTATGATAATTATTTAAATGTTAAACTAATAAAAAAAAATCACTATATTTTGGCTTCTTCAAAGTAGCTAAGCTTTTGCTCACTCTGGACATTCAGTCAAAAGTGTCCAAACGCTCATCTGATGATCCAATAATGTAACATCAAGAACTGTTGTGATCTCCAGAGAACCATGAATACAGTGTGAACTGCCCTAAAGATTGGAGATGATTCTAGAACATCTTGCCTTCTTGCTGTCTAACTCAGAAGAAGCTGTGCTTTTGGCCGATAAGCGCACTGGCAGAGGTATTCCGATACAGAGCCGATGTATTCGGGCTGCACATCCTGAATGGGTCCAAGTGAGTGGGAGTTGAAATCCCTGCTGATGGATGGCTGGTATGGGGCCAGCGTTCCGGATGGGAATGGCTGCCCAGCGCTGGGATGCTCTCCCAAATCCCCCCTGTGAAACGGTCGCAGCTGCCACGTCAGTCACCTGAGCATTCCTGCTTTTTCATCGAACAAACTGCAATCAGGCCCTCAGCGGCTGACCTGACAAATTGATTTGGAATCCCTTCTGACGATCCGTCCCTGCCTCGCATTCCCTCTGCGGTCAGCATCGAGCCGAGTGGGGCGGAGATGAAAAAAGAACAGCCTTCATTATCGTTCCTGCTCATCGGTAAAATGATCAAAGGATGAGTTGGAAAATGAATGACTGGACCTAGAGGGAGGCCAAAAAAATGCTTTCTGAGTAATTAAAAAAAAAAAAAAAATGTAATGCATGCTCTTCTAAAAATGCTGGTGACATGGGAACTAATCATAGCTGGTGGGGAAAAGATTATATACATAGTTTAAAATAATAGTGTAATGGTGCACTTTATTAGGCATGTCATGATCCGGTCACGAATTTTGGCAGACAAGTCTTTGTTATTCTGTCATACAGTTTTAGCTTATTACACACACAGGTTTTTTTGGGGGGGGGTTTAACATGGAATTATACAATAACTTCCATTAAGGCTTTGTATAGAAATAACAACACTGAAATTCCAAACTTTATTTGTAGAAATAACTATACTTTGAACAGAAGTAGAATGAAATTAATAATTTAAATATTAAAATTGTGTTTAGATGAACACTCAACACTTCTGGGTTCACTCAAATTCCATTAGAGTATACATATAATTAATAATAATTATATAGTGAATTTCTGATAATTAATATATAATATAAAAATACTATTGCATTGTTTTATAATAATAAATATATAAATGAAAATCATATTAATATAATCACATTTACTTTTGCATGTTTAACATGTATTGCAACATTAATAATAATATATTTTTAATATTCATTTATTTTAAATTAAATTTTATCTTGAATATTATATCTATAATATGTACTATTGCTTATATTTCTAATGTTCATTGCATTTTTATATTATTGCAGTTTGAAGCCATTCTCGACAGAAAGACAGGAAAGGAAAGATGGACAGAAGGAGAGGGTGTGAAAGAAACAGCTCAGTAACGTAATTCAGTGAGAATACAGCGTTCCTCGGCACTCATTTGGGAGACATTGTGCTGTCAGGGAGAACCATCTCTGAACAACTGCAGCTGATGAGCACGTATCAAATTCAGCTTCTGTCTTCCCTTCTCTCTCTGCCTCCTTCCTCTTCTCTCTTGGGGAATCGTTTCGATGTCTTCTCTGACTTGCTAAATGATGATGGCTAAATCTCCACACAGCTGCCATGCCAGATCCACTGCAGGACCCGGTAACGATTGAAAAAAGCGAGAGAAACTCTGTCAGTCATCCAGATACACTACCGCTTTCCCACGAGACACCGCTTCAGAAGAGATTGAGATTTAGAAAGAGAATTTTGAAGTGTTGAACTCATTTTAATACTTGTCTTTCTCTATGCCAATAAATACCTGAGATACATACTTCAGCATTTATTTACACACACACACTTGCGCTAAAGCTTAATTTGGTTTATTGGCTTGGTAGGTGGCTCATCTCCAAGTATAACGTGTTTCTGCTCAGGTTGGGGAGCTGGGAAATCAGAGATGCAGTTCCAGCATAAAAAGTGAGAAGTGGTCTGGCCTCCACACCCTGCCATACCACAAAGAGCCTGTGTCCTTTACACATTACAGTGGAAAGAAGGTGGGGGCTCGTGGCCATGATATTTCATTTCTTCTGACCCTTAACTTACCGTTTTGGTAGCTCTGTGCTTGAAAGTTGAGCCAGGAATGAAATGACAAGCTTCTGTTCATGCCTACACCATTGCCAACCTGAAAGAACATATAATATGGCTCCAGTCCCATAGGATCTATATGGAGTCTTATGAGATTTTTTTTCCACTAATTTTATTATTTGCCGGGTTGAAATGGGTGGAAATGGCATGACTCCACACAAGAGGTGCACAATTGTTATTTGTGTTGGTATACAATGGTAATCGTATTGGTTATCGGCTGATAGTACGTAGTTATTTACTTTGACCATATTTGATATAACAAAAATAACATTCTTCGGTATTGTTCCTGCTCATCGGGTAAAACGAATAAAGGTAACATGGGAGCTAATCAGTTGGTGAGAAAAAAAAAAGATAAATAATTTAAAGTAATAGCATAATTGCACTAAATTAGGCCTTTCATGATCATGAAAATTTGGATCATGAGTGTTAAAATAAAATATTTAGAAATGTTTAGATTATTTCTTCTTTCAGTGTCCACTCATTCAAAAAATAAATTTTATGTGTGTGTGTGTGTGTGTGTGTGTATTGTGTGTGTGTATATTAGTGCTGTCAAACGATTAATCGCATCCAAAATAAAAGTTTTTGTTTGCATGACATATGTGTGTGTTTTGTGTATATTTATTATGTATATGTAAATACACACACGTCCAGTATATATTTTGAAAATATTTACATGTCTATATTTATATTCATATAATTTAAATTATGAAAAAAATATTTAATATATAAACATAACATATTTTTCTGAAATATATACATGCATGTGTGTGTATTTATATATACATAAAAATATACACAGCACACATACATATATTATGTAAACAAAAACTTTTATTTTGGATGTGATTAATCGTGATTAATCGTTTGACAGCACTATATATATATTAATAAAATTTGCTATAGCATTTTTCTAGTATTTATTACAAAATCAGTAATAATATTAATAATATAAAAGTATAAATGAACTGGAATATTATATTAATATAATCATAATATTTCCTATTGCATATTCTAAAATATATTACAACTTCAATATTACTACTACTACTAATAATAATAATGATAATAATAATACATTTTTAGTATTTATTTATTTCTCCTGCACTTGCTTCCTTCCATTATATGACAATATGTTCAGTTTAAAGTTACATTTACAATAACACTTTAGTATAGGGACCAATTCTCACTATTAACAAGCTGCCTATTAGCATGCCTATTATTAATATATTGGCTGTTTTGTGATATTGGCTGTTTTGTGATATTTTTATTTGTTTTATGTAATTATTATTTTTTTAAAATTGTGCAGCACTTTGGTCGTTATTCAATGTGCTATATAAATCAATAAATCTAAACTAAACATATTCTGCATGACCATGTTCTACATCCCTAATCATACCCAATACCTAAACTTGACAATTACCTTACTAACTATTAATAAGCAGTGAATTAGGAGTTTGAGACAAAAGTTGTAGTTAATGGTTTGTTAATAGCGAGATAAAGTGTGACCCAGTTTTACAGTATGGGCTGATATTTAATTGCACATTGTCATTTCTACGTATTTCTTTTTTATTATTATTTATAAGAAATAATGTGTATAAGCATTTTTAAAAACACTAGAATGTTAAAAAAAAATGCTGCACATCTCAATATTCATTACATGATATTATATTATATTTGGTTATATCAAAACCAAATTGTTATAATATTTTTATAATATTTTATTTTTCTCATTTTTATTTTTATAATATTTTTTTTTAGTGTTTATTAGTAGTAGTGGAGGTGTTATTTTCAACTGGCTGTCACTTAGCTTTTTTCTCTCTCTCTCTCTCTCTCTCAACATTTTGATGCTCTCACTGCTTGCTTATCTGCCTCTTCCAGCACCTCTTACGTGAGCCTGTCGAGAATGAATTGCAAATGTGCACTCATCTCCGCTCACTCAGCACCAGTGGTCTCATGCATACGGTGGCTTGTCATAAGCTGTTTGAATGTTAGATTTATAAGCTCTTTGTCCTTGTGTCTTTTCTTGGCACCTTATTAACGCTGTAGCATCTCTCAAAAGTGCATTCAGTCACGACTGCCACGTGTGGTTCTGCTGGCCTGCAGCCATGCACTTTACCAAAACCTATGTATAACCCAACCAGGTCCATTTCGATCTTGGTGTTAAAAACCTGAGCCCTGCCGTGGGTGGAGGTCACAGCAGATGGACATTGCGAGCTCTCTCAGCTTTCTTCTCCTCACCCTCACCAACATCAGCTGCTCCTGTAAAGCAGGGTGAAGTCGTCTTGTTCTGTATTTTTTCCATCTCCTCTGATGATGGCTCCTTATGTGGCCTCTGCAGTTTATGAGGTGTGTCGTTAGATTGCTGGCATAGTGGATACTGTTTTAGATGTAAAGGTGTTAATAGAGAGGAGTGTTCTTTAACCCATTAATGCCCAGATTATTCCAATTACTTTTAAATATTTATTCGTTTTTCATATAAACATATATTTGTTTAGTGCAAATGATTGGTAACTTTAGTAGCTGGTGCATCTTATAAATCCAAGAGAAGGTGGACACCCAAACATGACAGGTGTGTTGCTTGTTGAACATTTTATTTCTAAACTGGCATTAGGAGTTGGTTTTCCATTTTTTTATTGCAATATCCCTGAATTCCTATAAAGATAGGTGAATGGAAACCCAACTGTTGTATGCCACATCATTAATATTTGTCTTAGAATTAAAGGACTAGCCAAACCCATAAATCAGAAAGAGGGTGTCCACATACTGGACAATAAAGTTGTCAAGTTGTGGTTGTACATTACCGTCGAAAAGTTTAGACTCAGTAGTTACAAAAATATATTAAGCAGCATAACTTTTTTTTTTGTTTGTTTGTTTACAATGATAATAATAAGAAATGTTCTTGAGCAGCAAATCAGCATATTTTATATTCATATGAATATAAAATTCAGCTTTGCATCAGAGCAATAAATTACTTGCATTCAAATAACAAAAAGTTATTTGTAAATTGTAGTCATATTTCACAATATTACTGTTTTTGCTGTATTTTTGATCAAATATTTTTGATCATCAGGCTTGGTGAGCATAAGAGACTTATTTCAAAACTCATTTTAAAAATCTTACCAACCCCAAATTTTTAACATTTGTGTATATGCTCGTTGTTTTAAAACATACAGTCAATCACAAATATTTACAGGTGGTAAAATGTTAAAGATGCTGTGACTACATCACTTTGTTGTAATCCTCATTTCTTAATTGCTTACAGTGGTGTGAAAAAAGTTTTTGCCCCATTCCTGTTTTTGTCACACTTGAATGATTCAGATCATCAAACAAATTTTAATATTACACAAAGATAACCTGAGTAAACACAAAATTCAGTTTTGAAATAACGATTTCATTTATTAAGAGGGAAAAAAAGCTGTCCAAACCTGCCTGGCACTACGTGAAAAAGTAATTGCACCCTAAATCTAATAACTGGTTGTGCCACCCTTTGCAACAGCAACTGCAATCAAGCGTTTGCGATAACTGGCAATGAGTTTTTCACATCGCTGTGGAGGAATTTTGGACCACTCTTCTTTGCAGAATTGTTTTAATTCAGCTACATTGGAGGGTTTTTGAGCATGAATGGACTGTTTAAGGTCATGCCACAGCATCTCAATCGGATTTAAATCCGGACTTTGACTTGGCCACTCCAAAACCTTAATTTTGTTTTTCTTGAGCCATTCAGAGGTGGACTTGCTGGTGTGTTTGGGATCATTGTACTGCTGCATAACCTAAGTGCGCTTGAGCTTGAGGTCACAAACTGATGGCTGGAGAGTCTCCTTCAGGATTTTCTGATAGAGTGCAGAATTCATGGTTCCATCAATTATGGCAAGTCGTACAGGTCCTGAAGCTGCAAAGCAGCCCCAGACCATCACACTACTACTACCATGTTTGACTGTTGGTATGATGTTCTTTTTATGAAATGCTGTGCTGGTTTTACGCCAGATGTAACGGGACACTCACCTTCCAAAAAGTTCAACTTTTGTCGCATCAGTCCACAGAATATTTGCCCAAAAGTCTTGGGGATAATCAAGATATTTTTTGGCAAATGTGAGACAAGCCTTTGTGTTCTTTTTGGTCAGCAGTGGCTTTTGCCTTGAAACTCTCCCATGGATGCCGTTTTTGCCCAGTCTCTTTCTTATTGTTGAATCATGAACACTGACCTTAATTGAGGCAAGTGAGACCTGCAGTTCTTTAGATGTTGTTCTGGGTTCTTTTATGACCTCCTGGATGAGTTGTCATTGCACTCTTGGAGTAATTTTGGTAGGCCGGCCACTCCTGGGAAGGTTCACCGCTGTTCCAAGTTTTCTCCATTTGTCGATAATGGCTCTGACCATAGTTCGCTGGAGTCCCAAAGCCTTAGAAATGGCCCTTTCCAGACTGATACATGTCAACTATTTTGTTTCTCATCTGTTCTTGAATTTCTTTAGATCACGTCATGATGTGTTGCTCTTTAAGCATGCTTCACTTTGTCAGACAGGTTCAATTTAAGTGATTTCTTGATTTAACAGGTCTGGCAGTAATCAGGCTTGGGTTTGGCTAGTGAAATTTAACACAGCTTTCTAAAATAATGTGGTTAATCACAGTTCTTTCATGATTTAACAGGAGGGGGCAATTAATTTTTCACGTAGTGCCAGGTAGGTTTGGACAGCTTTTTCCCCTTAATAAATGAAATCATCATTTAAAAACTGCATGTTGTACTTGCATTATCTTTGTGTAATATTAAAATTAGTTTGATGATCTGAATCTTTTAAGTATGACAAATATGCAAAAAATAAAAAAAAACAGGAAGGGGGCAAAAACCTTTTCACGGCACTGTAAATTATTCATGCAGATGTAATTGTATAGAGCAGTGCACAAATGTTAGTGGTGTTTATTCTGTGTTTAACTTCCGTGGCACTAGACTATAGGAACTGGGGTGTTGTAATATAGTGGTGTTGGTGATATTTAAAAATGAATAGTACACATAGGACAATATGACACATAATAATCCAGCGCCATCGCCATTATGGAGCGCTAAACTCTCACATGTAATTTGTTTCATTCATACTCGACGCCAGAGGACGCCCTCGCACAGAAAGTCCACAATCAAGACACATAGGAGTAATAGAACTTATGACATTCCAGGAAATCCCTGTAGGCATCTGCTGTAGATGAATTCAGAATATGAACATTTGAATGCAGAATATGAAATGCAGAAATAAACATTTTATCTGATGAAACATGAAGACAATCAACACACGATTGCAACAGCATATGTGACCCGTGCTGGCAAAATGAGTAGTAATGTGCAAGTGCTCATTTTGAGCTACGGGCAAAAAAAAAAAAGTGCAAAATTACCATTTTGGTCGAATTTGAGATTTTCACAAATATGAGTTCATTAAGCCCTCGTCTAGCGATCCCAGTGATCCAAATAGTAATTAAACATCTAAAAGTATCTTTATTTGTACGTTTTCTGCTCAATTCTTGTGCTGCCTCTCATCCGAAGCGCACGCATAAAGACAACAGACAACACCGACTGCGCTCTATCCCAATACACATTTACTCAGATTTACAGTAGGCTAAATATGTTTAAGTATTCAAGCAAACATAATCAGTTATGTCTTAAGTGAATGTTTGGTGAATGTTAATGCACACACTTAAGTGATTTTAACATTTTACTATTTGTTTTTCTTACTTGAATGCTTATGTTTAGATGTAAAATGAAAAAAGTAGGTAATACACTTGTTTCTTTCTTATATTTGTTTATTTTTTTGCATCGTTTCTTATAACAACAAAGAAAAAAAGACAAAAAATAGCTATATTGTGATTATTAATCTAGTAATGATTATTAAGAAAATAAATGGGGGAAAGGATGTAATGTTGCTGGGTGATTTTACTTTGGAACCTTTAAATCAGTTTTTCTCTAAATTTACTTTGCTGACTCCATCGACTTCAAACAGGTGTAGCTCAGTCATTTTTTGTCCAATTCCAACAAATTGTACATCATTTTGAAGGACTTTAAATAGAGAATGAACAAAAAACTCATTTTTGAAAATTTGCTCATTGTGAATCATTTTGCCAGCAACTGTATATATATATACTGTATATCACATTATATCGTTATCATGAATTTTTGTGGCCACGATAATCGTATAGTGAAAAATCTGATATCGTGACAGCTCTAATTGGAACCAAACAGAATTATAAAAAATAATAACACTTCAGCCGTTTGTCATTGTTTTCTTTCAGGTCACGAGTGACTGTACTGATTAAGCTGGATCTTCTAAACATATTTTTAGCTGCTTCAACACATCCGGTTTACTGACACAGGCATCTGAAGGAAACTCTATCGTCCCCTGGAGAACTGAGGTTTGTTACCACAACAGCAACACAAGAACTTAATCTATGATAATTAGGTATATGTATGTATGTCTACGACCATGTATTTGCACAATGATTTGGGATAGGAGTAAATCTTCCAGCATGGAAACAGTGACTCAGTAACATCACCCTTAAAGAGTGGATGCATCCCTCTCATGCTCAACCAAGACCAAGTGAGCAAACATACACCAATGCACCCAGGACCAAACCTAGCAACTAAATACACATCCTATACCAGATTAAACCTTAGCAACTAAACACATGCATGCGCACACACACGGCACTGCTGTGTTCAAGCCTCTCCTATTACTGTTTTAATAGGGAATTTGAGAGTGTGTGGAGGCCCAGGGGCGAAGGCTGTCTCTGCACATGATCGCCCGCAACTAATACATCCCACAACTGCACATGAGTGTGATGGAGACCCTGCCCATATTACTGTGGAAACAGGTGCTCTTTGCAGCTCAGCAGATGTCCCACAATGCCGCTGTGGAAGCAGCCTCTCAGTAGCCGTGCACAGAAACAATGCATGATGCCCTGCCAAGGTGGTCCGACTTCTGTTTATTGTTGATGGTATGTGTCTTTGTGTGTATGTATTGACTAGTGCTGTCAAACGATTAATCGCATCCAAAATAAAAGTTTTGTTTACATAATATATGTCTGTGTGTACTGTGTATATTTATTATGTATATATAAATACAAACACATACATGTATATATTTAAGAAAAAATATTTTATGTCTCTATATTAAATATATTTATATATATAATATAAAATATAAATATATAAATGTATATACAGTACATGTAAATATTTTACAAAATATATAATGTATGTGTGTGTATTTATATATACATAATAAATAAACACAGTACACATACATATATTATATAAACAAAAATGTTTATTTTGGATGCGATTAATCGTGATTAATCATTTGACAGCACTATTGACATAATCCGACTTGTATGTTTGTGGATGGGCAGTCCTGATCTATGGCTTGCTCACAATTTGTCATTCAGCTTGCAAGAACAAACCAAAAAGTTGTGTAATACACTTACAATGGATGCCTAGGAGGCAAACAAGCATCACCTCAAAACTATAATCATACTTAGTCAAAGTATGCTATTCAAAATATTTTACTTAAGCAAACTATTGTATTTCTGATTGAAAATAGATTTTAAATGTGGGGGATTTTTTTTTCTTTAGTCAGCAGAGCAAGTGCCTATAATTTACTGATAGGATTATAAAGACATTTTAATTTGAAATATATAGAATGATTTTTAAATAATCATTTGACTCTGAGGACTGGATTAATGGCTGAAAATTCAGCTTTGCTTTTTAAAGTATACTACACACACACACACACACACACACACACACACACACACACACAGATATATATATATATAATTAGAAATATTGTCATTTTTATTATGGCTACAATTTCAGTCTGTTGCTTGTAATACAGTGCACAAGTCATATTAACACGTTTATCATGGTGCACAAGTCATATTAACACTTTTATCATGGTGCACAAGTCATATTAACACTATTATCAAAAAAAGGGGCGGGGGTGGGGGTGGTTCAGTATTTCTACTTCAAAATTCCATGTTTAATTCAATGGTAATAGCCGTCTCTTTGTAATTATTTGTGAAATTTGCTAGCAATTTCTGAGTGAAAATTGCTTCAAAGTGAATCCTTCACCAGTTTTTCAGTGTCTTGTTGTATCAAAATTTTATTTATTCCATAATGTTCTTGTGTATAAAAAATAAGTGCTTATTGTTCCCACACTTCTCTTTTTGACCCTCTCACAGTCTCCCAAAAGTTCACTGTTCTTCCTGTTTACAGAAATTGCCTCCAACAGTTTTTTTCTCCTCACTGGTTGAAACATCCTAAACAGCCCGTGTGTCCCGTGCCACGTGATCTGTTCCTGGCTAAAAATCTGGCCCTGCTAATGCCGCTGTGTGAAGTCTGCGCTCAACCATTTGCTCTGTCTGTAGAAATAGAAGCAGGCATTACCGGCCTGATGGAAGTAAGGTTATGGCACCATGCCAGCCTCCGGAGAGCGCCAGAGCCAGATGGCATTAGACCAGGGCCCGACACACATGCACACATGCACACACACCTTAATAACCAGCTGTACGGGCACCCTTTTGTTCACTGATGCTTAACAAACGCTGCGCATGTTTCATGTAGTAACATGTGTCTTTGCGCTTGTGTGTGTCTTTGAAGTCTAATGTGTATGGGGCTGGACAGTGATGTTTGACAACAACCTAAAAACCCTAAATGACATCATGTGATTACTGGCAAACAATAGTGAAATGACAGAAAATGCAACACTGAAACAAATGAATATGCAAAGGATTTATTTATTTATAGTTTGTAAATTAGTTAGAATAGTTTACACAAAAATGAAAATTTGTTGGACATTTTCTCCCCCTCAGACCATTCGACATATATGAGTTTGTTTCTTCAAAGGGTTTGGAGAAATTTAGCGTTACATCACTTGCTCACGAATGGATCCTCTGCAGTGAATGGGTGCCATCAGAATAAGAGTCCAAACAGCTGATAAACAACATCATAATAATCCACAAGTAATCCACATCTCTCCAGTCCATTAATCTTGTGAAGCAAAAAGCTGTCTGTAAGAAACAAAATCCATCATTAAGATGTTTTAATGTTAAACTGTCGCTTCTGGCCAAAATATAAGTCCATAATCCATAATATCTTTTCCTCCAGTGAAAAAGTTCCCTGTTGTCTTCTCACATCACAATCCACCAACGTATTTGTTTGGAACTGATTTGGACTGTTTTGGCTAGTAAACAATGATTGATCTGTGCAGATTTCTCTCCTGAAGACGAGATTACTTTTTCATTGGAGAAAGCAATATTATGGATATAGGACTCATATTTTAGCCGTAAGAAATGGTTTGAAGTTGAAAACATCTTAATGATGGGTTTGTTCATTACAAATATGCAGTTTGTGGATTACTTACATTACTTGTGGATTACTGTGGGTTTGTTTGTTTTTTTATCAGCTGTTTGGACTCTCATTCTGACGGCACCCATTCACTGCAGAGGATCCATTGGTGAGCAAGTGATGCAATGCTCAATTTCTCAATTCTGTTCTGATGAAGAAACAAACTCATCTACATATTGGAGAGTACATTTTAAGTGAATTTTCATTTTTGGGTGAACAATTTCTTTAATATATTTATTCTTCTAAATAATTTTCCATTTTTAGTCTATCTAAAATCAGGCTTCAAACATATACTTAGCAAGATTTTCATGTGACACTGATATGTTTGGTATTTGGCAGGTGGAGCAGTGTTTAGCAAAGAGTCACGTACAGTGAGTTTCTGTGAAGTGTTGGGTCACGTTTCCATGTCCGCTGTAGATCCGTATGTCCAGGGAGCGTGAGGAACTGCAGGAGGACTGCATTTAGTGTTTGATATCATAATCCTGTTATGATTTTCACTGATCCCCAAAATTTGTCTCAGATGGTGAAACAGAGGCAGAAATCACATGGTGTTCTCTGGGTCTAAGAAGGGAAACAGACCTAATGGATGTCTTAAACTTCTGATTGATTTAGTGCAGCAAGAGCACATGGACAAAAGTGACAGTAAAGACATTTATATGTCACAAGATATTTCTATTTCAAATAAATGCTGTTCTTTTGAACTTTCTATTCATAAAATAATCCTAAAATAAAATGTATAATGATTTCCACAAATTATTAAGCAGCACAACTGTTTTCAACATTGATAAGAAGAAGAAATGTTTCTTGAGCAGCAAATCAGCATATTACAAAGATTGCTGAAGGATCTGGAGCAATGAATAACATGATAAATTTCATATTACTGCTTTTTTTTATTCTTTCTGTATTTAGATCAAATAACTGCAGCCTTGGTGTGAATGGGAGACTTAAAAAATATTACCTGAGACTGAATAATAGTGTAGCCTAAATATGGCCATCAAACTGTAAAATAGCATATCTCAAATAAAATGTTGTGTTAAACAAACTCTGTTCGATTCGATTGTGTCGCAATAAGATATAAGGTAAAACTGGCTACCAGCAATATCACTTATTTTTAAGTACATCTGAAGTAAATGTCACTTTCTAAGATATAGACCATCACCATGGCAACTGAGACATCAATACTTTTATTTTTCAGTTTGATGGTCATTTTTTATACAGAAATCAATATCCAATTAATTATGAACAAGCTGAACTGTAATCTGTAGTTATTCAAGCGGCACATTATTTTGGTTTTGCAATATGTCTTCTACTAAAATCAATATTTCCCACCACTGTTGCATTTGGCTTTAATTATGAAATATGCATCACTGAACCAGGAGTGGGACACATTATAGCATATAATGTTCACAGTGTATTTATTTATTTACTTTTTCTTTTGATTGACAGAACAACAACATATTATTCCTGTTGCTATTGTTTGACTTTTATATATATATATATATCATTCAGTGTTTGCTACACACTATAGGGAGCTATATGGACTACGATTTAATTCTGAACATATCCACCGTCTCCATTGCAGTATTTCTGTACAGCAGGCAGAGGAAGGAAAGAAGAGTGTTGCTGTTCAGCACAGACAGGGGCAGCACTGCCTCACTTCATTCATCAGTCATCTGCTCACAATCACTCCATCCATTGCTAAAGCAAAGAATCTCTGCAGCTCAGCAGGGCTTTGGACAATTTCGCTCGTCTCGTCTCTCAATCTGTCTCTTTCTCAGTTTCTCTATAGAAGGAATTTGCCTAATGACCCAGAGGTGTTAGACTGAGCTTCCTGTCTGACCATCAGAGCCAAACGTGATGAGTTCACTGTACAGGAAATGAAATCATCACACACCGTGACGAGGGTAATTACCTAACGTTATCTTCACAGCAGTCCATGATTTTCCACCATCACACTGGAGGCTTTTTCGCATTGTTGTACATTGTCAGTGGTTGTAATTAGAATAATGAAAAATCTATTTTATCTTATATTATTAGTAGTCAGAACAGATTCAGTTCATCTCATTTCACTTGGGAAACATTCCACAATTCAAACGGTTTGTTGTGAAATCCTCAAACCCTTTTGTTGAGTATAGTATTTTTCATATACATACATACATATACCATAGCAAACTTTTAACTGATAAAGAATGCAAAAATCCTTCATTACCAACCCATAATGTTACCATATACATGAAAAAATATTTTCTCTTACATAAACTAAATGGTGTTGGATTTACTTTGAAACAATTTTCAATTAGAAATATCTAGTAAATTTCACAAATAATTATAAAGAAACAACAAGTAACACATTGAAATAACTGTGAATATTGTTGTTGTTAAAAACCTTCTTTAAAAACATACTCCACTAATCTGTTTTATTTGCAACTTTAAAAAAAAATGTTTACAGCGTACTTTTATAATATAATGTAAGTGAATTTTAATTTAAAAATTCTGAATTGTCCTAAAGAAATTACAGTATTAACGGACTCACCCAGATGTCCCTTGGTGACACATTTAAAAATGATTAATTATTTGAAATGTAAATATTGTCTTTCATTCTTTATTAGCCTTGGTTCAATGAAAAGCCAAATTTGATTAACTTTAAGTCATTATATGGCCTTTTTGATTAACCTCCTGTGTTATTGTGATTGTATGTATATGTATATGTGTGTGTGTGTGTGTGTGTGTGTGTGTGTGTGTGTGTGTGTGTGTGTAAAAGGCAGATTTAAGTAGTTCAGATAGTTTAGAACTACAATAAACTTACATTTTAATGATACCTTTACTGTATATGGTAAGAGCATTGTCACTGTATTTTATTAAGTGCATTTATTTTAGCTACAGCTGTCAGTTTTTTACCATTAATTTGAAGGTTTTCTTTAGTATAGGCATGTACTCACTGAGTTTTTTGGGAAGCGGTGAGAGTATTATCTTTAGTCGGTGAGGGTTATCTCTGTGTTGACAGGCTAAATCGAATGGCCTCTCTAATCAGATAGCATTTGGTTTGAAGCACTGGTCCAAAAGCTTAAAGATCACATAAACACCCTCGAGCTGTTCCTTTTCTCACCATGCCCCATACAAACATTCACATATTCAAAGCAAAAGCTGCCGTATATCTTGGTAACAACCTGTTTTATGGCTTCAAAGTGTCGACAAATAAACAGTGTCTTCACACCAGCCTCGGATGTATCTTTACTTTCGACTGAAAACTATTCTAGTGAACTTCAGTGGCCCTGTTTGTAAAACTGTGCTTTAAAGAGAACATCTAAAGCACTGTCGCTGTAATGCTCTCTATTTTTACTATATACATACCTAATTTAGTGGTAGACTTTGGTGCACCCCTGCTGAGAGGGACTTGGACTTTCCCACACTGAAATGCTGCCTCGCATTTGGAGCATACCACATGTCCTGCTTTAGAGGATTTTCACCCCCATAGGCATGTGCCTGCTTGTTAAAAAAGACATAGGTTGTTTTGTCAGTAAACAGTTTTAACAAGATCACAGCGACATGACTGGCATTCACCTCTTAATTTGAAGAGCTTTATGGAAATCCTCTAAAAACAACAATAAAAACCGAGTCTAGTCATTTACAGGCCTGTTGTTTTGTCCTGTTCACACGTCACAATGTTATGCAAAGTTGTCATGTCTTCTCAGATCTTGTACAGGTTTTGGAAAAATGCTTATGTTTGCCAGGTTTGTGCACCATTCTGATATGATTTGGGAATATATTTGAACTTAGGTGGCAAAAATTGACAGTTAGGAAGTAGAATGTAAATTAATTTTAATTCAAAGAAATAACATCTAACTGTACATTTTTACTTTAGAAAAGATAAACATTAAATGTTGGCTTGACATAGCCTTGTTTGAAAGTTTCAAGGCATTTAAGTCAAGGTACTACAGGCAAAACCATTTATTTTTTTTATGCACTGGTCAATCAGATTTTGGGATATTTTACATTCATAACATGTCTTCTCTCAGACTGCATGAAAACATCCAAAGTATATAATAACAAAGTATAGCTATTGTCTATTTACATCTCTAGTTTTTGATTAAGGTTTTAAAGTTTCCTCATCATATATGCAGTATGCTATATATACAACCCGAATTCCGAAAATGTTGGGACATTTTTTTAAATTTGAATAAAATGAAAACTAAAAGACTTTCAAGTCACATGAGCCAATATTTTATTCACAATAGAACATAGAGAACATAACAAATGTTTAAACTGAGAAATTTTACACTTTTATCCACTAAATGAGCTCATTTTAAATTTGATGCCAGCTACAGGTCTCAAAAAAGTTGGCACGGGGGCAACAAAGGGCTGAAAAAGCAAGACATTTTGAAAAGATTCAGCTGGGAGAACATCTAGCAACTAATTACATCAGGTCTGTAACATGATTAGCTATAAAAGGGATGTCTTAGAGAGGCAGAGTCTCTCAGAAGTAAAGATGGGCAGAGGCTCTCCAATCTGTGAAAGAGTGCGTAAAAAGATTGTGGAATACTTTAAAAACAACGTTCCTCAACGTCAAATTGCAAAGGCTTTGCAAATCTCATCATCTACAGTGCATAACATCAGACCTATATCAGACAAGAATGGGACCAAATTCCAACACCAAAACTCCAGAAACTCATAACCTCGATGCGCAGATGTCTTCAAACTGTTTTGAAAAGAATAGGAGATGCTGCACCATGGTAAACATGCCCCTGTCCCAGCTAGGCATCAAATTTGAAATGAGCTCATTTTGTGCATAAAATTGTAAAATTTCTCAGTTTAAAAATGTGTTATGTTATCTATGTTCTATTGTAAATAAAATATTGGCTCATGTGATTTGAAATTCTTTTAGTTTTCATTTTATTCATAGATAGATAGATAGATAGATAGATAGATAGATAGATAGATAGATAGAAGTCAGTGAAGATATTAAAAAGGCTACTTGCTTCTTTGGGTGCTCTAATTCTGTAACGGCGTAAGTCAAACAATACGCGAGCGCTCGCTGGGATACATTTCACATTCATAGCGGAACACACGCTAAGCCTATTTTTAGTGTCTCGAGTTAATGCTAACCCAGTTTGAGGTTCAGAAATACTAAAGTTATAGCCAACACTATTCTGCCTTATACTGCTCGAAACAAGCAGCTGTGGACACTGACACGCATGATGCGTCATTAGATTGGGGATCTCCATCCATCAAGACGTTGGGATCCACAGTGACAGTGCTTTGGCCCATCCGTCTTGGGGGTCTTTTGATGTGTTTGTCTAAGGTATCTGAATTGTCCCACTTAGCTGAGACAGCCATGGCTAACCTTTTATAGTCACCCCACCTCCCCTTCCCAGCATTTCCCCTCTGCCACAGTTAGACGGCTCCGAAGTGACTTTCAGATAAACTCCAGGTGAAATGGATGAAGTTATGAATCAGTTCATGAGCATTCAATGGCGACTGATAAAATGCCAGGTAGATTTGTTTGAGATGTTTGTTTGTAGAGGGAGGCTTAGGCTCAGTACAGGACCTCTTAGGTAAAGGACACACTCAGCTGCTAGATTAACTCATCAACGCCGCATTGCTGGGTGTCAACAGAAATGTTTCACGCACAAGACCGGCAAGGAATGAGCAGCATTTGGAGGTCAGCAGTGGACTCCCCCCTGAGTCCCCCGGCCCTTTCAAATGTTAGTGTCTGCCTTTCAAAAAAACCGGGGTGTTACTCTGCCACCTCCTCCAGAAACTGCAACACAGCTGACTGGTGGTTTAGGTTTGCAAGCTAATGATTACAGAGGGATTCATTACTGATAATTGATCAGCTGAAATGTTCTGTCAATAATTTCATTGATGTTTTCTCAGCTAGAACATGCTTCGTGAGTGTTTTATGCTTCAGTGTCGTCAACAGATGTCTTACACGGTGTGTGTAAGATGTGGATCAAATATCAGAATTGCAGTTTCATCATTGCAGAGAGCAAAAACATAGAGACTGAACTAGATTTGTACATTCTCTGTTGAGGATGGATGTTGCTGTGCAGTTGGTAGTGTTCTGGGTGGTTGCTTGGTCATTTTTGAGGTAGATGTTTACTGTTTTAAGTCAAAAATGTCCAGTCTTAGATATGGCCAGGATCCATCCTTCAATACCTTTCATAATTGTACTTATTTTTTTTCTGAAATAAATGAATAATTTTATTCAGCAAGAACACATTAAACTGATCTCAAATGACAGTAAATACATTTATAATGTTACAAGAGATTTCTATTTCAAATAAATGCTGCCCTTTCGAACTTTCTATTCATAAAACAATCCTGAAAAAATGTGTCCAGAAAAAATATATGAGGCAGCACAACTGTTTTCAACACTGATTATAATAAGAGATTCTTATTGAACAGCAAATCAGCATATTATAATGATTTCTGAAGGATCATATGACACTGAAGACTGGAGTAATGATGCTGAAAATGTAACTTTGCATCACAGGAATAAATTACATTATAAAAAATATTAAATATATAGAAAACAGTTAATTGAAATTGTAATAATATTTCAAATTGTAACAATAATTCACTTTTTTCAATATTACTGTTTTTACAGTATTTCAAATAAATGCAGACTTATATAGACTTATTTCAAAAATATAATATATGTATAAAATGTTTATTTTTAATATAGCATTTAAAGAGATAGTTGACCCAAAAATGAAAATTGTATCATTTACTCACCCTCAGGTTGTTCTAAACCTGTATGACTTTCTGTCTGCTTTGAAAATAAAAGAAGATATTTTGAAGAATGTTGGTAACCAGACAGTTGCTGGTCCCCATTCACGTCTATAGTGAAAGAAAGAAAGAAAGAAAGAAAGAAAGAAAGAAAGAAAGAAAGAAAGAAAGAAAGAAAGAAAGAAAGAAAGAAAGACTATGGCAGTCAATAGGGACCAGAAACTTTTTGATTGCCCACATTCTTCAAAATATCTTCTTTTGTGTTCAGCAGAAGAAATAAATTCATACAGATTTAGATCAACTTGAGGGTGATTAAATAATGACAGAATTTTAATTTTTGAGTGAACTATTCCTTGAATAATTTACCAACTAGTGATATTTGTGTTCAAGAAATGTATTTCATGAAATTCTGAGGATTTCTGTTCTAGCTTGTCAGATTAAATTAAACAGATAACAACAGATGAATAGTGAGTTTGTCAACGATAGATTGACCTCAATCTCTGCTAAAGCTGAATGATTAACCCTGCTGTGCTTTCAGATATCCAAGACAAGATCTCTGGATTCCCCCTAAAGCCACAGTAAACACAAGTGGCATGAATTTCATACCACACTGGTTTATTTTGAAATTGAGGAAGATCTGGTATTCGGGTGCAGAAGACCCAGGAGACTGATGTTGGACATGCAGGACTGAGGTATGCACACAATGTGTTTGTTCTGCCACACGTTGCAAATCTCACTTGTGATCCTAAAACAAGAACACAAATCTCTGCGCAGCGGGGCCAAATTACACCTGGAGTAATGGCAAAGTCATTCTCTAGAGGCGTCACGGACAGGTTCTGTGCATTTCTCATGTCAGTTGCTGCAAGGGTCCGGCGCTTGACCTGTCCTGACAGTGTTCTTAGTGTAGCGTTCTGTTCGGCTCCCAGGAGGTAAGGGGTTGTGGGAGGGTGCAAAGGGGCAAATAACCACACCGGCTCTGTCAGCTCTAGCACCGCGGCTCCCTGGGGCTGGCGCCAGAAGAGCTTCGGCAGCCGGTGGGCAAAAATAGATGTGACACCTCCACCCCGCAGTTGCTCGGCCTGGGCGGAGGAGCACGAAGTGCAACGGCATCGAGTTTCCGCGGCTGTCAACGTAGCTCGGTCATTACTTCTGGCTAATTATCTCAGGCCATGTGTAAACAAACATGCTGCCGGAGCACAGCACACAATGTATTTACAGTTCTGCTGTACGTTGCATTATCTGCTGACAAGATTGGCTACCGCTAGGCTACTTTCTTTCTTAGCTGAACCAGCTATTCCAAGCACTGTCTGTTGATTAGCTCAATATACAGAAACATGCTGAATGTGATCTGTTTGATATAACCTTAGTCAAGATAGACATGATTTGTTTGTGAATAAAAATGAGGTTGTGAAAGGGGAACTACTTGTTTAATTCTGTATCCCTAAATTCTGTATAAATCAACTAACAACAATTGAAATAAATAACAATCGCATTGTTTATCTGTTGATGTGGATATTTTTTTATTGTTGTTGATGTCATTTTTATGAATTAAGAATCAAGAACACATTTCATCAAATAATATTCAATAATAAATATAAACAACTCGAACCTAAAACAATAAAATGTCAATCCACACACATACCACAAACCAGCATTAGATTAAATATGGCATCTGCCCTACGGTTAAAAATAGAAGTTAAAGATGTAAAGTCATGTACTTTAAAATCATGTTCTTTAATTAAATTGAAATAAAGTTTAAATAAAATAAAATTATAAAATACAATACTGGATACTGGAAAAATTTAAGACAATTACAAATAAAATGAAATAAATACTAAAACTGAAATAGATGTAAATTAAATAGAAATATTTTTAAAAAGAATAAAAAAAATAACAAAGTGCCTAACAAAATTACTAAAACTTAAACTAAACTAAATTAAAACTGAAAATCGAAAAATTAAAGCTCATTTTAAATATTAAATGATATAATATTATATAAATAATAGTAAAACACAGTCTGCATAAAGTAGTCAACCTAACTAACTTTTTTATTGTGCTAAATATTTGCAGAATAAATGACAATTCATCTTAATTTATGATTATTACAGTTAAAATCCATCAAATCATTGCACACTTTCTATCCCTCCAGAGTCTTCATTTTCTTTCTTTCTTTCTTTCTTTCTTTCTTGCTTATCTTTTTGTCATAAGATCTGCATAACTGCTCAAGACGACCCAACCAGTGTTATTTTAGTACATCACTGAAATACTATTATAGTTTTATTAATATTTTGAATCAGTTTAGGTTTTACATTTTCCATTTTTGTTTTAATTTTACCGTAGTTAATGTTTTAGTACAGTAATTGTGTTAAATTTAAAATGAGAAATATTTGAACTAGTTTAAATATATGATTTAGTTTTCATTTTAGTTTTAGTTAACTGTAATATTCCTGGGTCCAACTGCAAATTCCCACCACAGAGACGTCCATCATCTCATGTGAGTTTTTTTTTTTTGTCAGGATTGAGAGAAAGTCCGTGATGAATGCTTGACATATTGCCAAACTACTATAAGTTGTCACATAAATGCTTAAACGGTTATTAGATGACGATGAATCATAAATCAGACGGCTCTTTGGCACATCTCCACTGTCAATTACGAGTGTTTGTCAGTGATTCAGCTGTCAGGACTTACTGAACTTCTTATGCAGAACGGATCCACTTAGAATGGACATCACTGGTGCTCGGTTATTCATGGATGCAGCAGAAATCACATTATATTATCCCCTGACGTGGCTAAATAGCTTGTTTGCGTGCTGTACCTTGTTGAGAGGGTCATGAGTCAGCTGTAAACTCAGGAAAGCTGCATGATGAGCAGGTGCCACAAGTTATTCCAAGCTAATAGAATGACGCTGGGAAGCTAAACACGGATTGAGCCGTGGAATTATGCGGTCGCTTTGATGACGGCCAGAGTAACCCTATAGGTAATTAGAATTTGAGAACATATGCGTATATTCCAATCAATCCCCATTTAGTGTGGTGTTATCCTCTATTAACTAATTGAATTAGTGTAGTGTTTTGGTTTTAAATTTGAGAAGAGTTCAGGGTGGAGATGTGCTTATAGCATTCCGACTGAGCGCTGGGATTAGTGTATGGTATAATTATGAAGTGCCGGACACGGACCTGATACGACCTTCATCTGCAATGCAAACATTTGGCAGAAAGCCCTGTTCCCACCACTGCTGGACTGTTGAATCACTGACATGACAGTCTTCATGTAGATCAACCTTATGTCTGGCAGGAAATGGATAATATTTGAGGTTTTGGATTACTTCAGATGACAATGGCAAGATAAACTTTTTTAGATAAACATTATTCAGTACTGTGACTTTTCTGTTGAGTAGTGATTTAGGGTTTGATAACAGTGGACAAAGCACAACATTGCTAGCTGTTTTTCTTTTATCATATTGTATTGTACATGTATCTTTGCCAGACATGTTTACAAGTCCCTGAGGTGGAGTTCAAGTGAAGTCTCGAGTCCAAGTTAAATCTCAAGTTTTTTTTTTTGCTGCAACTTAAATGTGACTTGAGTCAAGACTTGTGTTTCCATCTCTCTCTCTCTCTCTCTCTCTCTCTCTCTCTCTCTCTCTCTCTCTCTCTCTTTTTTTCAGCTGCATGAGGTGAGGCAAAAAATATTGTATGTGTTATAAACTGGCCCTCTCTCATATGTTGTTGAAAAGTCCCATTCATTTTAGATTTTAGTAAATTGCTTTGTTTGGACGGTACATGCAAATAAACAAGTCCAAAAACAGGATTCATTGATTCATTTGAGTGCATGTGCAGCAAACACAGACAATAAAGTATTACTATTGGCAGGGCCATTGCTAGTGGGGTGAAAGGTGGTGACAAAATCCAGGAATTTTACAATATAGGCCCATGTTCTGTGAATAATTCTAATATTTTATTAGTTGCATAACTGAGATATTATGAAAACCACAAAAAAGCATGCAATTTGGTTCCATGCTTGTATATTGTACAGTATATGATATGTGTGTGTGGGGGGGGCCCACATCAATATTTTTTCAGGGGGCCCCCAATTCTCTAGCTACGGCCCTGACTATTGGTATTAGAAACCATTTTAAAAGAGCATGTTTGTTTGTTTGTTTGTTTGTTTATTCTGTTTCTCTTTTTTTCCTGCATTTCCATTTTGCTTCGTGTACTATTAATATTGTTGGCCCTTATGTATGTATGTATGTATGCAAGTTGGTTGGTTGGTTGGTTGGTTAGTTAGTTAGTTAGTGATATTCCTCATTTGTAAATCGCATGGATAACAGCAATGGCTAGATGGGAAATATATATATATTTTAAATTGGAAAAATAAATATTAAAAACATTTAATAAAATATGTATATGTATATGTTTTTTTTTAAAGAGAAGCCTGTAGTTTAGCTATTTGAAATTTTGAGTATGTTTAGTTTATATTGTTAAGTGTTATTTTGCTGGCATGTATTAAAGGGATAGTTTGCACAAAAATGAGAATTCTGTCATCATTTACTCACCCTCCACTTAGGGTAGCCTTTGACTCGCATAGTATTTTTTTTTCCTCCATACTATGCAAGTCAGTGCTACCGTCAACTCTTTCGTTACCAACATTCTTCAAAATATTTTCTTTTGTGCTCAATAGAAGAAAGAAACTTTCACAGGTTTGGAACAACTTGAAAAGGAGTAGATAATGACAGAATTGTAATTTTTGCGGTGAACTATCCCTTTAAAGGGAGAAACTTGTCTACATGTGTGACGAAGTGTAAGAAAGGAGGGTCATGGTATCTTTCAGCAGCAGAGTGAATCCATGAAGGCACATCATTAACATAACTGCTGTGACACGGCTTTGACCCTTGACCTGTGTTGGCTCCCTGGTTCACAGTAGAGACAGATCCTCTCTGTCGTGTCTCACGACTCCTGTGACAGAAACTCCAGCCTCTATCTTTAGAAATGAGCTACATGAATTACATTTGTTCAGTTGCATTGAAGACCCTGATGTTGCAACCTAACATCTTTGAAAGAACATGCTTTGTCTGGCTTTGAAACAAATAATTGTTGTGCCAACATTGAGATTGCATTATAATAATAGATTTAACTTAGGCAATATGACATATATGAAAGTAAAACCGAATATTCAGCGATTTTATGCATCAGGAATAAGTTTAGGATTGTAAAACACTGGAAAGGAAAAGCATGAAAGTTGCTAGGCTCTGATATTATTGGTAATATCAATAATCCCCCAACCATACAGCCTTGTTTATGTCAGCAGAAAGAAAAGTTGTTTCTGAGGCAGAAAAAAGTTATTACATTCTGATAAAAGTATTTTTCTTTAGAATAAAGTTCACTGATGAACCAGGGACATTTTTAATAGAATCAATATTGATTTGATTTTCTTTTCAGTTTTTGTCATTCTGGGTATGAGTCTCTATTAATAACCAAAAAAAAGATTTTGGATCTTCTCTCCAGAGAATACCTGGAACCGAGCCGGTCGCGCTTCAGAGAGAGGATGAACAATCGCACAATTACATTTTGATTGGAAACATCTGACAATTCTTTTTAATTAAAATTTAAGAGCGGTCCCTTTCAGCCAATATATTAAAACAGCCTCACAACCGGTTCCAATAGCTGACATAACATCAGGAAAGAAAAATGATGATGAAAACGTAAAAGAGAGAATAGCTCAGCCAAGAGACTGCTTATTGTAAAAGAGTACGAGCGGGTCCATCTCTTACCGAAAGCAATTAAATAGCGGTTATGGGGGTCTGGTAACATATGTTCAGTGTTGGTGCGCAGGCCGCAGAAGGGGGCGGCTGAAACGCATAGCCTTCGTAAGCCTGAATAATATGTGGAAATGGTGCGGCATTTGTTGTGCTGTCGGCCTGCCATCCGATAGACACTATCCTCTTACACAGACGAGCCTCTCCGTCGCTGAAGACATTCACAACTGGTGCCAAGGCCCAATAAATCAGCCAGTATCAAAGAGACCATGTAACGCTTTCTGGATTTCAGCATATGTGGAATCAGAACCTGTCTGTCAGCGGGCTGAGCCACTCAGGGGCGCGGGGGCGGAGTTCAGCGGGATGGTCCCGGCTCTAATGCAGACCATATGTGGACAGCCGCACGAGGCGCTACCTGCTTTTATCCTATCGCCGGTTGTGTCACAAATGAGGAGAGCCCAGTGCTGGCAACCAGCCTTTGATAAAGAGGGATGTGTTCTTAAATGCTTAAACAACGGGGTGAAATACCACGTCTGAGTAGTGAATTCAACATGATGAGAGCTGAAAATTAAAATAGTTCGAGAGGTTTTAAAAGATGCCAGATTAATTTGAACCAACAAGTAATTTTAGTAAATTCATTACCATTCATTAGATTAAGTAACTTAATTATTGGAAATAATTATCAGTTGATATCTAACATGTTATATGTATTAATTTGTTGGTTCAACGTGTGTATGAGTATGTATTAAAAAAATAATAATAACAGGAAGATAATGTAAAGAAGATTACATAAATAATTTTGAGGTCTATAAGATTTTTTAAAATTAATTTAAAATTTCTTACCAAAGCTGCAATCAATTGAACAAAAATGCAGCAAATTCAGAAATATAGTGAAATATTACATTTTTATATAATTATTTATCTTTACATTCTTATTCTTTGTGTACATACATACACATATATATATATACAGTATATATATACTTTAATGACTAGACAGCTCAAAAGAACAACATTTGTTTAAAATATAAATATTTTGTAGCATAAAAAGTCTCATAAAAGTCACTTTTGATGTAATGCATCCTTGCCGAATAAAGATATATTTATTTCTTTTTTATTTATTTTTATTAATTTTTTTCTTCTTCAAAAAACAGTGTATGTAAATATACTATACATGGCACCAATAAAAACTGAAGTGTAGCTAATTATTTCCCCTGTTTGGTGCCATTTTTATCCTTTCCAGCAAAGGCAGGTGTATTTCTCGACTTAAATCATTAGCTTTTCTCTTATTTATGAGCTGTCATCAACAGTTAATACAGTCTCAGATGCACTATAGTTGTTGAAATGCTCATTTGTATCAAGAGAGACAAACATTTAACTATGACTGGCGCTGTCATAAGGAGACAATCCATCTTGACGTTTAAGACGACCCTTGCTGTCATCTGTGGTTTTAAGTTCCCTGAGCAACTGAAACTGGCATTTTGGCCTATATATCTCTCTCTCTGCCTCTATAGCCTCATCCACTCTCATTCATTCTTTCTCTCGCTCCATCTTTGGGCGTCCTGCTGCTTTGTGTTTAAGGTTTATTTTCCATCTCGTCTCTCTGTAGAGGTAATGATCAAACTGTGTTGCTGTTCTAGAATAACTTTGTCTTCTAGAACTCTCACTGGAGCCCATTTGTCTCAGTGGTATTACATGAGTAATGGTTACTGTGCATTTGTTCTGTTATTCTTTTTTATTCAAGTTTTTTTAAGCTCTATGGTGAATGTTATATGCATTTCAGAGCTAAGATTCCCATTAAACACTTACATGACAAACGATAAAGTAAATTATATAATTTTGATTAATATAATTTGCTATATATATTTTTTAAGCTAATTAACAAAATCAATTGGACATAAAAATATATATGCATACATGTATGGTATTTTAAATATTTTTGTTGTACTGGCATTGTGACATGAGTTGGATTTAACAATTTAAGTTGACAGTGCTCTTGATGTTAACTGAAATATAATAATAATAATAATTATTATTATTATTATTATTATTATTAGATATCAGTATAATATTCAAAAATATGAAAGTAAAAAATCTCAGGAAAATTGAGCAAATATAAATCTTGTTGCAAATGAAAGTTTCATACCAGGCCCTGACGTAAAGCTGTTCTGGTCTGAAACCAGGTCTTGCGGGATACTTCAGTGCTTACGAAGGAAGGGCTGCATAGTGAGAATTCCCAAGATGAGTGTAATTGACCAGGAATCTGCAACTCTCTGGCATTTCAGATCCAGGGATCAAAGTCTTGTTACATTCAGCTGACGGTGTGGTGAATCTCCGCTCAGCAGACGGTGTCAAATAACAATCGGAAATGCCTAAGAACAATATGTGTGACATAATGGAACTGTAGTTTAAGCTTGGAGTAGTTTTCATTTGTGTACAGCACCTTGTTTTCCTTTAATATCATTTTGTACAGTGCTTTTATACTTTAGATGTTTAACTTTAACTTTATATATTTTTAGTAGCATATGTATGCTACCTTTTGAAAGTTTTGAGTTGGTAATTTTTTTAAATATTTTTTTATGTGTACCAAGGTTGCAAAAAATACAGTAAAAACAGTTATATTGTGAAATATTATTACAATTTAAAATAAATGTTTTCTTTTTTAATACATTTTAAAATGTAATACATTTTTATGATTCAAAGCTGAATTTTCTGCATCATTGCTATATCAAATTCAGTGTCCCACGATCCTTAAAAAATCATTCTAATATGCTACTTTGCTGCTAAAGAAACTACTCTTATTATCAATGTTGAAAACATATTCTTGTGGAATACATAATGTTCAGGATTCTTTGAAGAAAGGAAAGCACTTATTTGAAATAGAAAACTCTTGAAAAATTACAAATGTCTTTACTGTCACTTTTGATCAATTGAATGCACTCTTGCTGAATAAAATATTTATTTATTTAAAAAACTTTTGAACAGTAGTGTCAGCCCAGTACTGTCTAAAACCAATCAGCAAATTGTCCTTGTTAGAGAACTGATCTGGCACCAGTCCACCATGCTAATGTTTCTCATATCCTAATAAACAATATTTATTGAATGTTGTGTTTTCTCAGCAGATCTGTATGTGTCAGATGAGAGTTGGCGTCCTCCGGCCAGCTCAAGGTGACAGAGACGCGTGGTCATCGATCCCTGTCTCGCCTCCTCTCTGTTATCAAAATGTAACATCATTATCTCCTAACCTTTGACCCCTTCTGATGGACACAGGTGACAGCAGTGCTTACATCAGCGCAGCGAGGTGAGGAGGGTCATTATTATCACATTATTCTCATCCTCTCAATCGCGTCTGCTGGGAGTCCTGGCGTGGATCAACACATCTTCCAATGCACTGTGGGTAATAAGAAACTCTGCTGATATCCGAATTCCAAAAGATACCTTATTGTGTTTTCATTTTGCAATAGAGGAGCAGAGGATTATTAACTAATATTACAATAAACAGTATGCTAACATATTTTGCATGGGCAAACACAAATGTTTTCCTCAGACAATGTTATTTACGACAATATCCGTTTATCTCTTTGTCACATTATGGTTACAGTTTCAATATGGTGCATAAATGAAACATCTCAGAGGACAAAGTAGGAAATAATTAGTAAATGGATTAAACATAAATAAATAAACTTTTCATGCTGCAGCTGCACTAAATTGCCAGATTGATTAAGTTCTTTGTTGCTGTGAGTGAATGAAAGCGCTCTCTCTCTCCTGGGAGTGAGTTACAAGACAGCATGTCAAAGACAAGCTCTCTGCTCCCTGTATTACACACACTGAGATCCAGTCGCAGCAGCTCAGGGCCGTTATTCCCAGTGGGCCGCAGTGTTTCGGGTCTGGGTTATTGGCTCTCTGCTCCACTTCATGTAAATGACTCGTGGTGTAATTGAAAAAAGAACTCTCAGGCGTATTTGCCCACTTAATCCTTTTAAGATCATTATGAGTGTAGTCAATTGGCTTGACCCAGCTGCAGCGGGACGGGGAACAATGGGGTTTGTCTCCGGAGCGGGTCGATCTCCAGACCCAGCGGGCCAGAGGTTAATGAATGATTATTTCTCACTTTGTAATCTAGCTGGATCCGTGTCTCTCTGCAAGGCCCTCATCCCTGGAGAGCATTTGGAGAACAGAAGAACAAGCACAGCCAGGCGTAGAGGGACACATTACACACACACACTGGTGATTACGTTGCATTTTTACAGTTTTTATTTTTTCTTACTCTCTCTCTCTCTCTCTCTCTCTCTCTCTCTCTATATATATATATATATATATATGTAGCATTATATATATAGTTAGTATAGCATATATAGTATACAGTGCTGTTTGAAAGTTTGTGAACCCCTTGCAGAATCTGTGAAAATGTGAGTAATTTTAACAAATAAGAGAGATCTTACAAAAGGCATGTTATTTTTTTATTTAGTACTGTCCTGAGTAAGATATTTTACATAAAAAATGTTTACATTTAGTCCACAAGACAAAAAAAATAGCTGAAATTATTAAAATAAGCCCATTCAAAAGTTTGGGAACCCTTGGTTCTTAATACTGTGTGTGGTTACCTGGATGATCCACAACTGTTTTTTATTTTATTTTTTATTTTTTTTGTGATGGTTGTTCATGAGTCCCTTGTTTGTTCTGAACAGTTAAACTGAACACTGTTCTTCAGAAAAATCCGCCATATCCTGCAGATTCTTCAGTTTATGTGCTTATGTTTTTATTTTATATGCAACCAAATTAAGCATGTCAAAATGAATATTGTCTGTTGCAATTTGTAGGAGTAATAATACTGAAATATATTATAATTATAGCTAAAATTCAACATGCCTTGGTGATCTTGTTAAGGGTAGCAGTTGTTTTAACTAATACTAATGACATGGAAATGTATGTTCTGAGAGAGGAGAGCGCCTGGGATTCACAGCGAGAGACGAGGAAATCAGACTTCCATAAGTCTCAGAAATATCTCCATCTGAAATAACACAGAGACATTGTCTCTGCTTCACCTCGTGCCCGGCCGAATGACTAATATCTTCCTAGGTTATTGCGTGCGACGCATACTTATCTCTCTGCAGCGGCAGAAAACTGTGCAGAATAGACTGTCCCAGACTATTGTTTCGTACTGTGCTGTTTGATGTCGGAGTGGCTTCCTGGACAATTCCTGTATGAACGATTTGTTTGCATCCACTTGGCTGCTAAATAACTTCTCACATCAAAGAGGGCCGCTGTGTCCCGCTCACACAATGGGATCACGACGGGCGATGAATGACTGGACTGTGGACAAGGGTAATGCCTTCCGCTCGTCTGATGAATATCAGTGTGTACAGATTTATGCCCTGAAAACTATAAACAAACACTGAAAGTTGAGAAAAAAATTGCCTAGATCAAAACAATCTATAGAAACATGATATAATATATATATATATATATATATATATGTGTGTGTGTGTGTGTGTGTGTGTGTGTGTGTGTGTGTGTGTGTGTGTGTGTGTGTGTGTGTGTATACATGCATACATACATATATATATATATATATATATATATATATATATATATAATGTAAAAATGAAATGCCTAATAATAATAATAATAATGATGATGAGGATTATAAATTAATATATTAGTAGTATTACTTGTTTTAATTGTTAAAATGAAAAGGTATATTAATGTTTAAAATATAATGCAAGAACAGTATTAACAATATATATTTATTTTTTAAAGTATTTATCTTATTATTTATTAATTATAATTGTAAAACATACTTCAACATTCTCTTTTATTTACAACGTATAATTTTTTGCAGTGTTATTGGTGAAAAATATTTATTTTTAAGGATTTAAATTTTAGTGTGAAATATTATTATTATTATTAATTATTATTATTATTATTATTATGCATCACACACAATAACCTGTATTAGTTATCCGGCCAGGCGAAGCAGAGACAATGTCTCTGTTTTATTTCAGACATATTTATTGAGACATATTTATTTAAATAAATGTCATTCCTTTAATTAATTGTTTTATAAATTATTATTTTTGTTGGTAGTGGTGGACATCTTTGATGTATTTTAATTGACTCATCAACTGCCAGACATTTAAAGACATTCACCCATCCACCAAAACAAACACATATAAACACTTATTGATTCATTGATCTGCTCTCTTCACCTAGAATGGGCTGCTGTCTTCCCCTTACATCCTTCCTTTCACTGTGCCATTTACTATCGACATGCAGAGTCTTCTCCTCTTCTTCAAGGTGTCTTTGAGACAGCCTCTGTTAAAACCATCAGATGAGCGGTAAGTCAAGCCAAAATCTGAGCCGTGATTCTTTCATTTCTCCCATAGTATAGCGCGGACATATGGCCACTGGTTATGGGAGTTTGGTACCTGCAGGTCTGCCTATTAAATGTGAAGAAAGCACAAAGCAGTCAGTTAGTTGACAGACATTGGGTCAATGGTGAGGTTATTTTCAGTAGTTTCATGCAGACAGACCAAAGAGAGCACACATTAACTGCAGACCATCTGAAACATTTTAAAGTGATTGACAAAGCGTGTAAAATTCAGTCCCACGCTGTAGAGACAAGCCTGCCAACACTTCAAACACCTTC